>JAAHCF010000174.1:0-56695 GCA_038367545.1 Beauveria asiatica | reverse complement strand
GTTTTCGGTATGAAACCGCGGGTACCCAGGACAAGACAGTAAAAAACAAAAAAAAAAAAAAAAAAAAAAAAAAAAAAAAAAAAAGGGCGGTCGCTGGTTTGGAAACTAGAGGAAACGGGAAACCTACAGCATCGTATCGTGGCACGGCCGGCCGGGGGCGAGGTATCAAGCGTGTTGGAGGTGGGCGGCCACATGCCCACGCCTGGGACGAAGGGGCGCTTCATGCAACACAGTCCGCAATGACTTGCACGCACCCGTTTTCTGCTCTTTCCGGTGATCCTCCATGGCTCTTGTTATTGTTGTATTTTTCCATCGAGTACTTTTTTCCACTGCGTCATATTTGTCATGGGTGACTGCGCGCGCGTGTGTGTGTGTGTGTGTGTGTATACCCAACCGAATGACCGTGCAAAGGTTATGCAGTGGCGAGCAAAGCCAAGTGGCGAGGAAAAGGCGAGTGATGAGTCCAACAAGGTGAGGATGCACTTGTACCAAGAATTGCATGATTCTTGATCATCCCGATTAGAAAAAAAAAAAGAGGAGACTCAGTGGTTATTAGTAGTAGTAGTAGTAATTACGTAGATGGCCTAACCAAGGGATCCCATAGGCGCAGGAGAAAGCGACCTGCGCCTACCTACCTACGTATGTATGTAGCATTGACGAAGACGGACGAGTTTTGCCGTGCCGTCTTCTCCCACCATTACTACAAACCACCACCACCACCGGTCGCGTAGGCACACTATTTGAGTCTCCATGGTGGGATTTTCAGTAGTGCGTTTTTGATATAAGACCAAGGCTGCGCCCCCTTGCCGAGCCAAGAGGCCTTGGTTGTGTTTCTCCTTTGTTGCTCTCTTGTCTGTGCAAGTTTGCATATAGTTCTGCCATTTTAACAGATTTGCAGAGAAACCCGGTGCAAGTCTCTTACAATCGCAATTACAGAAAGCAAACTTATTCCCGCCTATCCTCCTTCTGTACTCGATTGCAGGGAATCCAGATTTAACTGTTTTCTTCTTGGTAAGTGACGACTCTTTTCGAGTGTTTCTGTGCCAGAGAAAGGTATACCTCCACGGTATTTGACATATCAAGCCCTGTCTGGCTAGTTTTGGACTTCCATCCGATTTCAGCTAGCACAACGGCAAATGTCACCAGGTTTTCAAGCATGTCTATTTCAATATCTGCTTCATTATTCTGTCGCTCGGTTTTCTCATTTTTGCTGGTTTTTTCTGACATTTTCTTGCATCAGTCGCGTCCTGCTCAGCCGACTTATACACGGTTGCATTCTGACCAACCACGTGTTATACTGCATACAGATTCGGCGACCACCACAAGCAGCCGCGTGGAGCCGTGACGTTGTGCAGCATTTTTTGCGGAAAAGACAGGAATGAAGGTCTGACAAGAACGGGTATTTGACGTTTGACAATTTTTTTCATCTCTGGGTACCTACCTTGGCGACAAGTCGACGACATCCGGGCAGTGATTCAGGACTAGGCAGCGAGTGATGGTCTTGGCAGCAGCGGGCGAATCAAGCGCGAAAAAAGAAACGACAGGAATACAATACTAGTTTCTCCTTGTCACTCTTCTTTTTTTTCTTTTTCTTTTTCTTTTTTTTTCTTTTTTTCTTTTTTTCCTTTTTTTTTTCTTTACCGGTTCTGAATCCGCGCATCATCACATTTCGTCCGACATGGGATTCGCCGAAGTGTTGCAGTGGACGGGCGGACCGCACTCACAGCGGCTGCTGCTTGGGCGAGAGCGCGAAAACAGGGGACGACGTTCCACTGGGAAAGGGCAGGATAGCAGCGGATTCATTGACGGACAGCAGCCACAAGCGCTGCACAGAGGCCAGCGACAGCATCTTCAACAGCCACAACAGTCACAACAGTCACAACAGGCGGCCCTGCAGGCAGCCCTACAGGCGGCTCAGCAGTCGGCTCAGCAGCAACAGCAGCAGCATCATCACCGTCAGCAGCATCATTATCAGCAACACCAGCAACACCATCACCATCACCTGCAGCCCCTACAACTCCCTTACCGTCGTCCACCCTCTCCCGCTCCATCACCACCCGATTTCATTTCCCCTCAGAGGGCTGCAGCCGTCACAGAGCTCCCCAAAGGCAATACCACCACAACCACCACCACCACTTGTCGTGATCCTCCTCTCCCTCTTCCTCTTCTTCTCCCCCCACTTCGCTCGCCGCCTTCCCCCTCCTCTACTCCCCCCTCTCTCCACCGTCACACAAGACGTCTTGCCTCGTCCGTCTCTTCCTCTTCCTCCTCCACCCACCGACGACGCTCGTCACGGCCGCCCATTGCCAACATGCCCCCCGAGTATCGCCATGCGCGCAGCTCCAGCATGAGCATCGCCAACCCCTCCTCTCGCCCAACCTCGTCCGTCATGCCCAGGAGTCCTCCCAGTACGTTTCTGTCCCCCCCTTCCTCCCTCTGTCTCCGCGCTTCGTGCCCCAGCTTCCGAGCCCAACGGCGCCGCGCCCTCGTTTTTTTTTTCTGCCGCGACTCTTTCCCGGCGGGTCCGTCGTCCGACACCTGCGATCCGACCAACTTATCACCCAACTAATTGCCAACGCCGTACCCAACACGCGCTCCCCTTACATTCCCAATCCAAATGCAATTCGAATCTGCCACCTCGACTTTATCAAAGCTAATTCGCCATTCTTCCCACAGATACCTCGCATGTTCCCTGCAAGTTTTACCGCCAAGGCGCCTGTCAGGCTGGCAATGCCTGTCCATTTAGCCATGAGCTGGGTGTCGCATCCGAGACTGTCTGTAAATACTTTGCCAAGGTGAGCCATACTAATTTATTCATTTTTTCTATTTTATTTTTTTTGTGTTTATTTCAAACTCTCCTGAGTCTTGGTAAATCTCCGACTTGTCTCCAGCTAATCATTCATGTCAGGGAAACTGCAAATTCGGCCCTAAATGCGCAAATATCCACGTTCTCCCCGACGGCCGCCGAGTCAACTACGGCAAAAATGGCTTCACAATCGTAACCACTCCCCTTGCTGGCAGCCCCGCTGACCCGACCTCGCCGACCTCGGCCGCCGCCAACACCACCTACAATCAATCCTCCGCCAGCGCCCTCACCACATCACTCTACGAGGCCGATCAGTCCGCCTTCCCCAGCTACCTCTCCGAGAGCCGACAGCAGCTCCATGACCATCAGCTAACCCTCGACAACGGCCACGCCTCCGAGTCTCCCTTTGCCTTCCCCGAGAGCTACGGCTCGCCTCGCGATGGATTTGCTTTCTCCCCCGCTAACGCCAAGGGATTATCCATTCTCGACGCCCCAATGCCCGCCTCCTTCGACTCGAATGGCATCTCCAACGCCGCACGTTTCCCCGCAGCGCCGTGGCCATCGTCAGTTCCCTCCAAATTCGCTCTTGAATCTCCGGCTTCTTCGCTTAGCAACGTCAAGGACTCGAGAACTTCCGATACCCTCAAGCTTTTGCACAGCTCAGCCTTTGGCTACTCGGACCAATTCCCTACCGCCGGCAGTCCTCCGAGCTCAAATCCGTTTGGTTCCGAAGAATACTTTGGCAAGAGAGCCATGCACTCGTCAAGATACGCAAAGCCCAAGATGCTTAGCTCTAGTGTACCAAAGACAAACGTCGACCGCGATTGGGAAGCCAGCTTTGCTTTCGGCGATGATGCTGGTGACAATGGACCTGAAAACTATGTCCCAGAGAACCTTCAGGATCTTCTAACACCGGCCGAAAAGGCCAGAAGAGGGTCTATGCGGGGGGAAAATGATGTCAACCTCGAGAGTCTGTCCAAATATGGAAGTCCCTTGGCCTCCAGCCCAAGCCGCTGGGGCTCTCTCTTCCAACGCCAAAAGGAGGAAGAGGAGCTGTCCCGCTCTGCCAGAAACGCCGCCTCCCCTTTTGGCCACGTCGGTAGCCCTCTACGAAATTCAACACTCGCTCAAACCATGGGTAATGAAGCTTTTGGTACCAGTGCACCTGGCCGTCCGTCATCCACAAGAATTGGCAGCGACTCCATGTCTGTCCTTTCTCAGCAGTTTCAACGCAGCCGCATTGATGACGCCACCACCAGCTCCAGCCCGCGTCTACACCCCGCATCTGCAAGGACCGTAGGCTCCAATTCAGTTGGAAAGGACCGTGCCATGGAACGCCATGTGTCTACTGGTAGCATCAGCTCGTCTGTCACCGGTCGCTTTACTACTCCCATCGACGAGGAAGACCCTGCCTTCGTCTTTAGCATGGAAGAGGACGACCCGGTTGCTGCTGCACGTATGCGTAAGCGAGCTTCTGCCGGTCTTGGGATGAGCAGCTTCAATAGTTACGCCGGTGCCGTTACCGGCAAAGGGCAAGATGGCAAGACCAAGGATGGCAAGAACCCATCGACTAACGGTCGGTAATGGAGGCTTTGCTTTTCCTGTCTTACTCCGTCCCGACAAGGACTCTCTCTCCAGGGCAATAGATGGTCTGCGCACACTCTATACTTGCGTCGTCGAACCACTTGCTTGATGGGACAATTAAAAAACAGCATCTGCTACTCACGTGGCTCTAGACACATTCTATGGCCGGCATGCACCCAGGGAGTGGTCTCAACCCAGTCTCTGCGTCGCCATATGTTCTTTGCTGCCTTGACATTTCAAATGATACCGGCGTTTATTGCTTTCCTATTTATGCTGCTTGGATACCATAAAAACATCCAAGGAAGCACATGTTTTAGCACTCATTTACGAAAGAGGGGAAGGAAAAAAGACGGGTCGAGACTGGAAAATTTACAAGGGATGGGTCATCTCTCTTTCTGTCTATACATGCTTGTTGATCCTCTGCTAGGGACGGGTCAAAAAGTCCCGGTTTGACAGCGCTTTGCTCTTCTACTTTATGTATTCTGCTTTGTTCTTTTCGCCATCGGCCGGGTGCTCTTGCATTCGCTTTGTGTTTTCTCCTGGAGTTCTTGACAAGAGAAAAAAAAACAGATGTAGTCTTTTTTTTTCTATTTCTTTTTTTTATTTCTTTTTCTATTTCTTGGATTTTCATCTTTGTTTACTCTTTTTTTTCGGCAGATTGACGTCTTGCTTTTACTACTGTCATTCTTTGGCCTTTTATTTCTCTGTTATGCCTTTCTTGTTTACAACCAAATCGGATCATGATGCACGCAAGCTGACCATGGGGCTATTTGTAATGTCTGTTTTGAGCACTTTATTCGCCGTGTGGCATATTATAGAAGGGAGACTGTGTATTAATCCCGCAACACATTACACTTTTGCAGCCACTCTCGATGTCCATGTTGCGATTATACTATGGTGGTACAGACAGCATGTCTGAGAAAGCCAAACACAGTACATCGGTCCATTTAATGATAGTTGGTAGCTCAGAATGCCCACCACGAAACGTCAACCGTCATGTGTCTCGGAAGACCGGTGAAGTCGCGAGTAGCCCAGCATGTATACTATGTGTACGCCAGAGATGCGAAGTGTTACAGAAATCCTCTATATTTCTTGTAGGAAGATCTTCTTGTAGAAAAAGATCTTCTGGATCCTAGTCCCTCTTCAAAAACTCCATCATTTCTCCCCTGCTTCCATCACACGTAGATGATTTCTCCTCTACTCATGCTTTGCTGCGCATAAAACCGCTCCGCCTGTAAATATTGTACAACTGTGTGGTATTTGGGGGCTCTTTATTTTTGTAAATGTTGGCATTCGCCGTCGTCAAGCCACGCAGCTCGCTCGCAACGTTTTCGATGATGGGGAGCTGTGTGGTCTTGGAAGAAAAGCGGCTTCCGCTTAGTTGGCATCGGGCTGGCTGAGGATGTACTCGACAGCCTTGTCGACTACAAGCAAGAAAGCAAGCAATTAGCGTCCCTGATGTCCTAATCCCATGCTCACGTTCGGTCAAGACTTACCGGAGTGGATGGTGTCGGCATCCTTGTCGGGAATCTCGATGCTGAATTCCTCCTCAATGGCCATGACGACCTCGACGGTGTCGAGGGAGTCGAGGCCGAGGTCGTTGGCAAAGTGAGCAGCGGGCTTGATCTGTGTTCAGACTCGGGTTAGACCGGAATGGGGGCAGCAAGATGGTAGGCGCGTCGGTCGCATCAATGGTGAGAAAGACATACGTTGGAAGCATCGTTGACCTAAGTAGCAGCAGCATGGGTTAGCAATCACGCAATGGTGAATACGATGTTTCAATATTGAAAAAAAATTCTGGTAGGGGCAGGGCTTCCGTCAGCGACGTAAGTCGGAAGGCAACGGCGACTCGATGTCATCAATTGTCATCGGCTCGAGCAAGCCGCCGCCGAAGCCATTCTTCTTCATGAATAATAAATCGACCCTTTCACGACTTTTCCCAGTTTGGAGACAAAAAAAATGTATTGCAGCGTGTAGCGTTCGTACCTTGTCGAAGCCCTGGAGCAGGCTCATGATGCGGCCCTCGACATCCTCCTTCTTCAGGCCGCCGCCGGCGCTGTACATACGCACAGGAACAAAGCTCTGAGCGGTGCGCAGGGTCATGGGAGCAGCCACGCGGGGAGCGACGAGAGCTGTTCTGCGGACGACAGGCGCAAAGGCGGCGCGGGTGACGGAGCGGATGGCGGCTGTGCGGAACATGATGTGCGGGTTTTCTTTTGCGAATGGAGGAAAAGGAGACGAAATTAAATGTATTTGGGATGTCAGATGTACAAGAAATAATGAGACCGAGAGCAATTGATGTCGATGCGGGCGGGATTCGTCGGGGCGTCGTGGGGGGGGAGAGTAGACGGAGGAGACGTTGGAAGATGGTAATAAATTTCTCGCTGTTAACTCTGCTTGCTCAGGCCAGCCAGGCCACCACAGTAATAGCTCCCTGCCTGGGAAGGAGCTTGCTCGGGATTGAGTCACGTGAAGTTGCCAGAAAGGGTTACTCAGCAGGAGAAGCTAATGCGGTGATTGGCTGGCTGGTCTTATTCTGTGAGCTACCCTGCATTGAATTTTTGGATTTAGCAGAGGTTCGTGAGAGCTGGAGAGGCCGGAATCGAGCAAATCTTCCTATTCTTGTGTCTTATCGGGATGTTTTGGGGGGCTTTGAGCTGCTTTGCGCACTCTTTGCCCTGTTGGGGGGCTTGTCGATAGCCAGTCTCAACATGCACACTCCACGTACGCGAAGTTGTGAGTCAGAGCCACTATGTTCATACAATACCAGTCAGGAAATTGGACAAAATTCGGCTAGAATCGAGAGCAAGACTGGCATGAGTATCGCTGCGGACAGAAAGACTCGTTTTCGGACACTTAGACAATCCATCATTCTGAGCATGGAAATGACCCCGAGCACCGAAACGGCTAGCATCGGTACTTCGCATTGCCATTACCTATACGGAGTAGGCTACAGCGTTCTACACTTTTGTCTCCGAAACACCCTGCCCGTCATCCAACAGCGCATTACAGATAAATAATTAGTAGCACCCGTTCGCGCCAGGATAGGCCTGTCCAAGCTGGCAATTGAAAGCTCTTACCGCCCCGTCAGTGGGCCTTCCCCAGCTTTATGGGGATTCCAACGTCGCGCCGCCGGCTAATGACGCGAGTTGCTTCTGCCACGTCTGACCACACCACCAACCGCAATGAACACATTGTTCTTTAGACAAGTCTTGGTGAAGAAAAATATCATTGTGTGATTCGATGATCTGAGAAACCGTACTAGACTAAGGTAGTGAACTGCATTCGCCCTGCCACGAGAAGAGCTGGTGGCGTTTTCCATGTCACGTAGTTTATGTCGCGCACAAGCAGGAAACAAAAGTCTCGATGATATTGGAGGTGATCAACACTGACTAGGGTGCCAAATCCGATCGCAGCGCAACAAGCCCGAGTCTACTCCGTACTTGCGCTCAGCTCAAACTTCTCGGTGCGTGACTCTGGCGATCCACTTCCTGTCTTGCCGAAAATTGAACATCTGGTGCTATGCAGCTTCCACGGTGTCCTTGCGCCTGCCAGGAAGGAGACTCGGCGCACCAAGGCGTGGGATCCTCAAATAAATAGAGACCAACAATCCGAGGGAACATGGAGAGCAATCTACAACCCGCCCTTTAAACACTCCTCGGATAAGTCAAAAGCATCCTTATCATCAAATGCATGATGAAGTTTCCATCCGCTCTCCCTGCTGCTGCCGCGCTGTGTCTGACCGCAAATGCCTGCCTCCTTTCTGAAGAGATCGAGGCGGAGCGCCATCTCGCCAGATATGGCCGCTATCCCGAAAAGTCGCCGCTGGCCTTCCGTGCTCACCAGAGCCAGGCTAACCCCGACGACACCGGCTTCCCCGTTGGCACTGGCGACCGCTTCGTCCACGGCACTGTCACCCCCCGCGGTCTGTCCACCGAGGACCGCGACATGAAGACGATCATGACCCCCGACGAGGTTATCTCTGGCCTGCAGGCCCTTTCGCGGCAGTATCAGGACGTACACTTCTTCACCGCCCCTCATCAGACGTACGAAAACCGCACCGTGGCGGGCATCGTCATCGGCGCCGGCAGGCCGCGCGTCTACTTGCAGGGCGGCATCCACGCCCGCGAGCGCGGCGGCCCGGACCACATGTTGTACTTTTTGGCGGATCTGCTCCACGCGCGAGACGCGGGCACCGGCATCAAATACGGCAACAAGTCCTACACCCACGAGCAGGTCATAACGGCGCTCTCGGCTGGCATTGTCTCCATGCCCATGGTAAATCCCGACGGTACGGCGTATGATCAAAAGACGGGCAACTGCTGGCGCAAGAACCGCAATTACAAGAGCGCGTCGCGGATGCCCAACGACGACTTTGGCATCGGCGTCGATCTCAACCGCAACTTTGACGTGCTCTGGGACTACCACAAGTATTTCAACCAGACAATCAGCCCGCCGGCCTCGGACAGTCCCACCTCGGAAATCTTTCACGGCACGGCGCCATTCTCTGAGCCCGAGTCGCAAAACGCCGCGTGGATCGCGCAGCAGCACCCCAGCCTCACCTGGTTTCTGGACCTCCACTCCATCTCGGGCGACGTCTTGTACGGATGGGGTGACGACAACCCCCAGACGATCGACCCTTCGCAAAACTTCAAGAACCCCGCGTGGGATGGCAAGCGCGGCGTCACGGGCGATTCCCCCG
Source organism: Beauveria asiatica (assembly GCA_038367545.1). Lineage (NCBI taxonomy): Eukaryota > Fungi > Ascomycota > Sordariomycetes > Hypocreales > Cordycipitaceae > Beauveria > Beauveria asiatica. Next base: position 47,603 of record JAAHCF010000174.1, on the reverse strand, counting down.
ACGGCCTCGTGTACAAGGAGTACATTGAGGCCGATGACCTGGATGCTCAGCTCGTCACGGCCACGGCAATGTCCGACGCCATGAACGCCGCGGGCGACGGCACCACTGTCCGCTTTAAGCCCCTTCAAGAGGCGGCCATGTATGCCGTCTCCGGCGGGACGACGGACTGGTTTCTGAGCCGTTACTACAGCCACACATGCGGTGCCGGTCGCATCAACGGCCTCGTTATCGAGTTTGGAGTGGAGAGTGGCCTATCCTGTGAATTTTATCCGACTAAGCTCCAGTTCCACAATTCGATGCGCCAAGTCGCTGCTGGGCTGATGGAAGTTATCCTCGCTGCTGCTGGCAAGTATGGGCAGCCGAAGATTTGGAAATGCTGAAGGACTGAAGATGAAAACTATTCACTAGTACAAAACAGTGTATATAGAGTGATTGCATGATTAACAGAAGGAACATGGTTATCGCTTTTTCTGCTTGCACCGAGTGAGTGGCTGAACGAACCTTGTGTGAATCAATTTGATGACTCAAATGGTATCGACAGCAATGTTGGTCTCACGAACTCGAAGCACCTGGCGAATGCACAGGACAAAGGAAATCTCTTCCGAGCCTATATACAGCTATAATTTCGTCCGCTGCCGCTCGTCCGTGCCGTGCAGCTATGCACGCTACTCTTCTGAATACACACCATCGGGGAGCTTTGCTAAATCATACAGAGGGGAAGTAATGTAAGAATATCATTTTTGGTATCTCTCGCACAAAGCGCAGAGCGATTATCGGTAAGGGGCATCGGCGCGGATGGCAGCGGCCAGTTCAGGCTCCCACTTGTCGCCGTTGGAGAGCAGTTTTTCTGTCCAGTCAGTTAGTCCTGCTGGTGGCCAATTCGGGAATTGGGTTGACAAACCTTTGTTGTAGAGAAGCTCTTCTCTCGTCTCAGTGGCGTATTCGGCGTTGGGGCTCTCGACAATGGCGTCGACGGGGCACGACTCCTGGCAGAAACCGCAGTAAATGCACTTGGTCATATCAATGTCGTAGCGGGTCGTGCGGCGGGAGCCGTCGGCACGCTCCTCGGCCTCGATGGTGATGGCCTGCGCAGGGCAAATCTGTAGCAGCAAAAGAAGAAAAAAATCAGTAACGGGCGGGCGCAAGCCAATTGGCGGCTGGAGTTTTGACATACGGCTTCGCAGAGCTTGCAGGCAATGCAGCGCTCTTCGCCTGAGGGGTATCTGCGGAGGGCGTGCTCGCCACGGAATCGTGGGGAAATGGGACCCTAAATCGGTGTGTCAATCGCGGCCGTTCTCGTTCCTCGCCTCGTATAGTCTGGAATAGGAGGCGCGAGCGTACCTTTTCAAATGGGTAGTAGATGGTATAACTGCGTCATCTAGTCAGCGGACCCGACCTATAAAAGAGGCATTCTGAAAAATCCGTCCTGCCCACTCAATCCAAGCGGGCATCAATTCGGAAACCTCGGGTGATGAAGCAAACGTACGGAGGTCGGAAGAATTGCTCCATGAGCACGTACATTCCCCTGGCCATCTCGGTCATGAGGAAAAACTTGCCCACGCGGTCGAGCGTGCTCTCGCGGTCCCAGGACCACTCGATACGCTTGCTTTGGCGGAAATTTTGCGGAGGAGGTCCGTTGGGAGTGGCGTAGCCTCGCAGCTGCGTCGCCGCGGCGACGCGGACGGCCACGAGCGCGGCTGTTGACCTCGATGTTGTCGCGGCGGCTCGGGTCAGCTGGCGGCGGGCCAGCATGGCCGTGGAGGCAGTCAGGGCCGGCGCCATCTCGCTCTGTTCGGGTACGTCGTCGTCGAATTGCAAAGGAACGCTTGCAATTGATGTCGTGGCCGGGCCCGTCGGAGAGGGGCAAATAGCTGGTCGGCTTGAGATTGAGGTCTTGGTGGCGAGCTGGGGTGAGAGGGCGGACCGTTTTAGTGTTCACTTAGCTCTATTTCCTGGTGTTGCGCTGCGGGATTACAATATTCGGGCTATGATTGGGTAGTTTGGAGGTCACGTGTATGGGCACGTGTTTGCCTCTTAATGTTGCTGTTACTCTTCACTGCCTCTCAAGCTCTCAGTCAGCTCGGCGCTTAATTATAGTCGACGAAGTATTTCTATGAACAATGACGAGCGACCTTCATGGTCAACCGCATTGTTTCGCTGTTCTCAGACACCCTGTCCCATCGAGACAGGACTAGGCCCAGTCATGCCTTTCTCAATTGGAGTAAAACTTGTGATCACTCAGCTGGCTACTATGCAGTCTAGATTTCCATCTTAGGTTGCACGGATCGCTCGACGATTTGTCAATGACCTAATTCTTATGGGTTAATGAAGTATGCGGCAACTCATCTAACCTAATGGCATCCTTACGATCACCGCACCTACCACCGGATATGCATCATACACGAAAACAATTTGTGCTTACATTTTCAACCCACGAAGGCAGCGAGCGCCCGGTGAGTTGAAACCGCGCATGCAAGGCTTACCAGGCATCGAGACTCAACAGGTCGTGGCCGTGGCTCAACATAGCAAGCCCTTTACAACAAGCGAGCTGCACGCGTGCGTCAATGGCCAGGCTAGCGCTAGATACTCAGTAGCCAGAGGCTGCGTTGGTTGTTGATATAAGCAGCCAGCTCCTCATCAATTTAGGACAGTGTCAACATATTCATCCTACTGTTCAACCATCCTGTATATTTGACTTGCAATTCAATCTATTCATCTCTCTGTTAGTTCAAGCAACTCAACCTCAACCATGTCGAAACCAGCCCCTGAGTTTCCGATCGATGCGGTGTATAGCCGCAGTAGGCCCGTGTTGATTACTGAATTCCTCAACCGAACTGTGAACCGCTTCCTTATCGAGTTCCTGAACCAAACGGCGTGAAACCCCACGTGACGTTCAAACTCTTCTTTACAACGCCTCTTATGAAGGGTGACAAACCACACCAGCGCTTCTATGGCTGCCGCCTGAGCATGGAAATTGCGGTCTTGGGCAACTCGTTAGACGGAGGCGAGCTCTTGATTAAAGTCCTGAACTACAACGAATCTAGCTGGCCGTCATACGCGTCGTTTGACTTTGCTGTGACTGCTCAAAGGCCTCTTATCGATTGGATCAACGGTACTCGTGACTTGACAGAGTTTGACTTCACACAAACGACCGAGGAGGGAAACACGGCGGGATGTCGCGACTTCGTGTGAGATGTAACCCCTTGATTGAACAATTTATTGAACAGACCGCGCTGACTACTATCACGGCGAAGCTCCTAGAGCATGAGAGTGGCAGACGCACATGAGACTGGCGTCATATGTGACACTCGGGAAATGGAAAGTCTGTATAATGTCACAATCTTGCCTCAAGCCATGTCCAACGGGTGAGTAAGCCAATGTGCACCTGGGCGCGGAAAGCAAGTACAATAATTTCCCGAGAGACCATCATTATCTCGGCAGGAGACTGCCACTTGATACTACGTTTGAGGGTGTGAATGCTGATGGGTATGCGAAGGGCCAGCTTGCGGGCGGTGTGCGGTGTTCAAGCAACGGCTCGGAGTAGATAGATTGACGAATGGGAGAGCGTTAGCTTTCAGTGGACACATTGAAGCAGATCGCCATGGCTCATATCCAAAGCAGACTCGCAACCAAACCCGAAACGCTCAAGAAATGCTGGCAACACGGCCCGGGCCCGAACACTGGACCACTCTGACCTGGCACCAGACAGCCTGCCCATGCCCCCCAGCCTCCCACTCCCACATTTACTTCCGTCCGCGTCTTGAAGACTGGAAACATGGCACGATCATGTTTCATGGTATGTACAAAAATCAAGTGTTTATACAGTTTTTCGAAACAGTAAAGTGAATGAAATCTTTGCGAAGCTATCCTATAGTACATCACTTATAATTGCATAGACGACTGGTTTTTCATCCACGACTAGACATGCCCTGAGCAAAAAGAAGCCAAAAATAAAATAAAATGTACAGCACCCGGTGTTCGCTGGTCGTCACCGACCCAACTACTAATCTGGCGCTCAAGTGGTTATCTATCGGAGATCGGACGGGATCCAGATTTTTCACTCGGCTATGGCCGTACATGTCAGGTCATTGCTTTATTCCGAATATGAACCAAGAGTCCAAGCATACATGCCATGGAAGCGGCGGTCAAGATGGGCTCGGGCTGAGCTGTGTGTAGTACAACATCAGTCCCGACTTGATAAGATTGACAAGTCAGCAGATCTTCTGATGCGAGAAACTTTTAAATTCTTCTTGCTCGTTCTAATCACCCTGGAAAGCCATCAAAAGCCTAACCGCAGGGTGCTGTGCCAATCACAAGTCTCTCACATGACGCTTAATCTCCTTATCGACACCAAGCCACAAAAGATCTGGTCTGCTGTAGTGACCACAAGTGTCAATGAATGCCCGCGCTTTGAGAACGTCATCAAGATCAATGGTGGCGTAGACGATTCCTTCTTCGTCCTCCGGGATATCAACACTCAGCTTGGACCCGTCCGGCCCAAACACAGCCGAGTTGCCGCCGCCAGGAGTGCTCATCAACGGGCCGCGCGTGATGCCCATCAAGTCGAGGCCAGGCTGGGTAATGACGGTTGTGGAATGGAGAACAAAGGACTGCGACTCGATAGCGTACACCTGCGCAATGGCCGAGATGCCTACCCAGTTTCGCATTAGCTTTTCGAGCGCCAGTTGCTGCACACTGCTGGATCGTTCGTTACCTTTGTGCGACATGGACTCTAGAGCGCCCTCTGGCACGTCTTTATGAACGGGGAGCCACGATGCCACGTGAATCTGCTCCTTCTGCGAATACAGATGGTACTTGAGCAGTGGCTGCAAATGCTCCCAGCAGTTCAGAGCGCCCACCCTTCCTACCTCTGTGTCGGTGACACTGTCAAGGCAATCACCAAACGAGTCTCCAAAGATGGTTCGCTCCATATGAGTCGCCTTCATCTTGTTTCGTGCGAGACGAACCTCTCCGTCAGCATCAATAATGGCCTGGGAAATGTAGAGCGAGCCGTTCACATTCTCCGAAAAGCCAAGAACCACAACAATGCCGTTCTCGGCTGCGCATTGTTTAATCTTGGCAGCCTGAGGAGAGTCTAGCTTGAGCGAGTTTTGAGTGTACCGGGTGGTCAACTCTGGATCCATTGGTCGTGACCTGTACTTGGTTAAAACACTAGGAAACGAGCTCTCTGGTGAAACAGTCCATACCAAATCCAAGCTGGGTAACTGGAATCCAGGCTTCAGGGAATGCCAGAATTTTGGCGCCATTCTTTGCGGCCTCTGTGATGAGGGCGCAAGTCTTGTCAACTGTTGCATCAAGGTCGAGCCAAACTGGCTCTGCCTGGGTGACAGCGACAATCACTTTTGAAGAGGTAGACGAGGAAGTCATGACTAGTCTTTGGTGAAGAGTAGATTGGTAACGAAGAGTTACTTGATAATCAGGAGTTTCTTTGGTACTGAAGAGTTGATTGATGAATCAAAAGAAAAAGTTGCCTTCTGTCGTGGTTATATATAAGTAGTTCTGCTTCTGTTGCTGCTCTTGCAGGTAGCGCCCGCGGCGCATGGCGCCATTGTGAATTTGTCAGTACGACGCACGGCCGGGTATGGAAGATTACAATTCAACTACTTTATTGGTTCGAGTACAAGAGCCTATGAAAGTGGTATTTCCAAAGTACTGGTAGGCGATAAAACATCAGACCTCCGAACTCTTCTATTCGGGGAAGAATGGGGCCGCTATCTGCGGCTCCCGGATAGTCCTGTGTTGCGTGGCGCCATTCACCAGTATTTCGGGCAAGTTCGGTCAAGTCCGGCCAAGTGCGGTCAAAAAACACCTGTAAGCAGGGCAAAGAGTGGTGTCGGACTCCAATGAAATATCAACGTTGGCGTGTATTCCCATGTGATTTCTAGAATGTGCTGTCACTATCCATTGCGTCTTCAAATAAGAAGAAAGAAAGAGTCATGAATAAATCGCCCACAAATATTCGCTGGCTAAATAAAGCTGTAATATAACAATCGCTCCTCCACATGCAGTCATTAAAAAATCAAGTATAATATGAATGGAAATGCGCGCTTTTTAAACGTAACCACGTTTCAGTTTGCACGCAAATCTTCATTGAGTGCGGATCAAAAGCTTCGTTCCCAGGCTCCCCACCACACGCCAACATTGGCAGCAACGAGCAAATCAAGCATCTTGAGGCCCTCATTATAGATGATCAGCTTACCAAGCTTGGCCCTATTGCCACGATTGCCACCCCCCGCTCGCTCTCCGCCGATGTTGATATCAAACGGCGAGACGACATCACGATCATCGTCGTCTGCATTAGGCCCGGATGTCGGTCGGAGAAGCTTCGCAAAATGACCACGCAGCTTCGACTCGCCGTTTGTAGCATCGTTATCCGAGTTCACGAGAAGTTCTGAGCTGGGAAGATTGAAACGCAGCTCGCTCAGCGCCGTGGCCGATGGCCTGGGAAGGTTGATACCCTGCTCTTCCAGTAACTGGTTGTACGTCATGTTTTGGGGGTCGTGCGGCGTATGGTAGCAGCGCACACTTCGACCAGCATGGCCGGTTCGAAAATCGCATTTGCCATTCCATGGGCTGGTGAATGTGTAGCCGCGCGGCTTCATTCCAGGACCAGGCTGGCCAAAGGCGGTTGCCGCCTGCTCTTTGACCGGTTCTTGGGACGAATCGCTGTCGCTCCGGTTGTGGCCCTTTTTGTTGATCTGCTCCTCGAGCTTCTGGAATTTGCCCTTGAGATTCGACATGAGACTTTTGGTATAGCCCATTTGGAGCTGCCTGGCAAAGACCCCAATTTCGGGCACCTTAGATTCGTAGTCAGTTGCATTAGATGCGAGTGCCCCCAGCCCAGCGGCCTCGAGGCTGCGTCTCCTGGGCGGGGGCCGAAACTTGGCATAGCCCGAGTTCTCGAGCTGGATATCGATGGGCGGGCTGCTCGTTGACACTCCATCAGGAGGACTGTTTGTCCTGAACATGCCAGGACATTGTTCTTCCTCCTGAGCGGGAGGATCAAGCTGCCGGGAGGTGACTCTGCCCACGTTCCACTGAGTGCCTGTGCCAGGATCTCTTCGAATCAGCGTCAGAGCAAAGGGCTCCCCAGGCGACACCGAGGTAACGCTTCTTTTTCTGGGCGATGGCGATCGACTAGCGTAGCTGTGGCGCGCATCGCGCCCTTCTCTCAGAGCGCTGGCGGCGCTGTCGGATCGAAATCGTTGGCCAGTGGCCGTAGTGGGTGAGCTGTCAGAAACTGCCATGGACGGTAGCACGGCTCCCGAACCAACGGGCTTGCGAACCGGAGGTACTTGCATACTCAGAGGTCTTCTCCGAGGGCGGTTCAGCTTGTCTGCGGGATCTGCAGGTATATATGGCCGAGTCGCCAAAGACGAGGAAAGGGACGCTCCGCGCTGGCGACCACCGGGCACGGGAGCAGCCAGGTTCATCTTGGAGCTAGATGCACTCTCCGGTGTCACTGGTCGTGCGCTATCGGGCAAAGGCTTGCGAGGGATGGTCATGGCCGAAGCGCTTCCGTCGCTCGTGCTGCCAGTCTCAGCATTTCGAAACGGTGTCGGGGTGACTAGTTCGTGGCTCGAGTGCTCAAGGTGGATATAATAGAGAGAGCTGGCAATATCTTGCTGGCCGACATTCTTCTCGGAAGGCTTGAATGGGGAGAGTACGATGTCTGCTACCCGTTAGTTATGCAAACGTAGGGGCATATTGTTCTGCATCGTAGCTTACCTCGTGTTCCTGGCACGCGAGAAATGTAGAGAACCAGAGGTTCTAGCTTGTATTCGTCGGGCCTCTCCGGATACTGAGGTGGGTTCGCCGCCAAAAGATTGAGGTCGGCGAGCGAGAGCGCCTCTTTTGTTTGAACAGCGGCCATTTCGGCCTGACAATCGTTGGGTTGTCGTTAATTTCGAATAGGGCGGTATCGAGGTCGAAATGCGCGGGATATGGGTGTGATGAAGTAGGCGATGCAAATAGAACCAGCTCCGAGATGGTGGGATGCCAGAGAGTGTAGGTTCAGTACGTCCAGTAGCTTCCTCAGACGGTCGTGAGGTTTCAAGCAGACTATGACACACGAGGGCGGGGCAAAATTTGGAGAGTCGGAGCCCAAAAAGGCAGGAAAGAATAAAACGAGCGTCGTGATGAAGAGTGATGAAGAGTTTTGCGACTGCGCAAGTTGTGGCTATACAGGCAGCACGCAGGATATAAAGGAAATGGCGTTGTTGTGTTGTCTCATTATTCTGTTGTTGTCTGGCATTAACGGAAAGCCAAGGCGAAATCGAAATTGCTAGCCCAGCGACGTCAGCCGCCGGGGCTGTGCCAGGGAAGCGAGCCGACCGCTAAGTGGCACGCGCGCAGCACAAGGCGGGATGGGCGAAGAATAATAATCCATAAAAGCGTCAATAAGAGATCAAGGCCTACGCGCCCTCTCTGTAGGCTTCATCATCTGGCCGCGCCGTACTCGAGTCATTGTTTCATGTTGTTCGTGGCAAAAACGGCGTAACACTCAATCTCTTTGTCCCTCGCCAAACGACCCTTGGCCCCACCATCCCGCCAATGACGTCGCCAGCCTACGCGGCAACTATAAGATATGGACACATTTCAGCCCAATACCTTGGCTTTACAGTGTGCTTTGCCATGGATGGACGTTGGCAGATTTCGCCATGGTCCTATCGACTTCGTCCGATCCATGTCGGACGGTGGTTGATGCGGGGGACGAGACGGAGGAGACGCGGCTTGCACCCTGTTTCAAAAATGTGATTCGCCTCTTGCAATTCAAAGAGCAATTGGTCCACGCTACTCCGTACACCGCCTGAGAATGCATTTTCTTGACCAGACTGTATGTAGTGTGCGATGCTGTGTGAGCCCTCTGCTTAGCAATTCATCCCATCGGCACTGGTAGCGCAGACACTGCCTCGCAAACCCGGACACGGTGACTTATGCGATGAACACTGCGAAAAAAAGAGAATTGGCACGTGATTGAGCACTATTATGTGACATGCAACTGAGGGTGATGAAAATATAAAGTTATAAAGTATTGCAAGAGTCATTCAGGCACTTATCATCATAACAGTGGAGCTGCGTTTTAACACGCGCCAGCCATTTTGACGACCTGTTTCAGACGTAAACCAATCACTAACTGGGCTAAACAGGTTAGTAATTAGCAATAAACGTGACGGCACTCCAACTGCAGCAATTTTCTCATCCCGTCAAGCATAGAATGCACTCCTCAATGCTGTCTGCTTTCAAGTCATGACTTACACGGCAGGCCGGGCCATCGGTGGCGGTAGGGTGAGGCGGCGCCTCGGTGGGATCGTGCCAGTCGAGAGAGTATATGTAGCTCGTCGACACGCAGCCGCTGGGGCACCTGTTCCCAGAGCACGGGTAGGAAGCCGTCGACGTGGATACGCCACAGCCGCTGGGCACAGGCACAGTCGAAATGGCCAAGCACGCCTTGACAATGCAAGTGCTACACAGCTCGGCGGTGGTGGTTATGGTGGGACATGGTGCATTGGCAGCGACAAGGCTATCGAGGTCGAGTCTTATTAGCGATGCGTGAAGCCGTGAGACGCACACAGCCAGTGCCTTACCCCAGAAAGATTGGAAAGAGAGAAGCAGTGTTAAACTTCATGCTGATATAATTTGGCAAGACCCGTCTTACCGATGAACAAGATGCCAGTCGGAGCAAGACCCTTTTATACCTGATTTCATGGAGCAAGACCTTTGATACCTGATTTCATGCATCCCTCATCTCGACAATGAGCCGGGGCGCTCCTTATTCTGGATGCATCAGCCAAGAGTGAGCTGTCATTGGGGAAAAGCACTCCGTAGGACCGTGAATGGTCAAAGTATGTATGTGGCTGAAAATAGTATTTGTATAACTGGATCCGGTTGTGATCAGCTCGTCTTGGCGTGGAAGAGCACATGTGAGTTTATGACCGATTCAGGAAATGTCTTTGATCTAAGAAGTTGGAAACATTGCACGTAGAAGCTGCCAAGATACCATCAGATGCATGCTTGATTGATTAAATGGCGATAGTAGGCCATCGAATACAACCTCAATAGCTATTGAGAAGATGAGGGCAGAAATATGTCCTGCTGTATCTCCGGCTACTGCCATGCACGTCATAAGGAACTATACTCGGATCAGGCTGTCCAATCGTCGGTGCACCATCACCTCAGCCGTGAAAGCTGAACCTGCGACCGGGGCGAACACGAGAATATGCATCTATCAATGAAGCCGATCTTGTTGTATGAGTACCCGGCTGCAGCTGAAGGCCTGCTCGCCACCTTGGCTCCTGGAGCCGGGTGTAGAAGCCGCACGTACGCGTGTATATGAACCATCTACCTATCTATGCGGTATTCTATTTCCGGCTCCATGCTCGTATTTAATCTGGCCACTGGGCTCGTGACTCTCACGCCAAGCCTTTGGCCCGCATCTCATTCAGAGTGTTGCCAAGCACGGCGTCCAAATTCTCGTCCTCGAAGCCCAGCAGATCCATGGCAAACTCATCGCGCCGCGTCCAATCGGCGTCGACGGCGCCCAGAACAAAGACAATATTGTGCAGGGCATGCTCGTCGCCCGCCTCGAGCGCCTTGGCCTGGCGGTCCAGAAAGGCGTTGGAGTCGACGTGCGCCGTGTGCCAGGGCTCGCCTGTCGCGCGCTCCAGCGCCGCCACGACCTCGAGCGGCGTCGGGCAGAAGCTCTGCACAAATACGAACCGGTTGCGCGTCTCGTCCTGCCTCTGCAGCACGCGCACCACGGCCGCCGCCACGCGCGGCAGCGTCGACATGGACGCCTTGGTCACGCCGGCGTCGAGGATCAGCGCCTTTTTGGCCGCCACGTCGAGGTGGAGGTAGTTGTTGCGCAGGCCCCAGTCGAAGAAGTGACCCGAGACAATCGATGTCCACGTAAAGGGCGCCCCGTCGGCCGCGGCGCCGTCCGCGAGCCTCTCGCACAGCGCCTGCACGGCGGCCTTGTCGCGGTACAGCTGCAGGTGGCGCTGGGCCTGCGGGCTGCGGGCGTCGCAGGAGCCGTAGTCGGCGGGGATGTAGCGGCGCACGCCCGCCGTGTAGGCGGCCTCGGCCAGGCGCAGGTGCTGGCTGACGTCTTTGAGCGGGAAAGCGGCCACGACGGCGTCCTGACCAACGAGGAGCCGCGCGAGTTCGGCTTCGTCGAAGCTGGGGTCGATGGGGATGCGCGTGAGCACGGCGGCGTGGGCGGGCGTCGAGGTCGAGTTGGCGCGCAGCATAACGGACACGGAAAAGGTGCCCTCGGCGACGAGGGCGTCGAGGATGACGGAGCCCAGGGAGCCGTTGGCCCCGACCAGGCAGACTTTTTGGATTGGTGTAGACATGGTGTAGTGTGCAAGACTGTGAAGATGGGAGTTGTGGAAGAGGGAAGTAGGACTTGTGCGAGTCGGAGATGGACCGGAGGCTACGTCAGAGTTTCCGTGGGGGAATAAGATTTCGCGATGGCGGGGTAGCGATTGCGGCTGTTATTGTCGACGTCGGAGAACTGTCCAACTTGGCCCATATTCATCTGATTGGGTAGCTGATGAGTCTACATGTGAAGAATTAGATTAAAGATTACGAAATTAAGATTAAGACTAAAATCTCATCGCTCATGCTGTTGAAATCACGCGGCGCCTGCACTTACACCAAGCATGCCCCGACCATAGGCGCCTCTATCAACACGAAAAACGAAAAAAGAAACTCGAAAGAAAAAACACGCCGGGTAGCCAAACGCCAGATTCTCCCCAATATCATAGCTCTGCAGAGTACCTATTAGACGCTGCCCTCAGGAGTTGCTCCCGCAGCACTGCAATTCGAAGATCCATGTCGCCCGGCGTTGGGCTCGACGCTGCCGCCGTGGGCGTTGGCGGCGGCGCGATATTTCGCCACCTCACACATTGCGCCAGGCCTGAATCTGTCGCAGACCTATGCAACATGACTTGGTGCGCTGCGGGAGGCCATCCCAACGCAGGGCCTAGACTCGTCGGCCGCGTCGCGGGTTCGTGCTCCGACTGCACGACCTTGACCGTCCGACGACGGCCCAGCGCGGGCGCATCCCCGTCATCCTGCTCCCCGCCCTCGCCCAGCATCTCCAATCGGTCGGTCCACTGCGCGAGGTCGCGAATCTGGGAGTCGCGAATGGCTGTCTCGCAGGCAGCGCTCGCGTCGGCCGGGCTGCTGCTGCTGCGGCGGCGGTGGCAGTGGAGCTTCTCGAGGCGGCGTTGGAGGTGGTGCATCTCGTGCGGTGTCGAGCCCGTGTCGGGCCTGAAGACGGTCTCGTAGGAGGGCGGTGGAACGGAAACATGGTCGGCGCAGTAGACGGGCGGATGCTGCTGACTGCCGTCGTCCTGGATCGCGTGGCCGCGCGCCGTGTTGGCGTAGACGACGGCTTGCTCTGCATCGCCAGGCTTGGCAAAGTAGGGGCGGTGTCGGACCAGGTAAAAGCCAAGCCAAATCATGGTGGCGACAAATGCTAAGCCTATAACACTGACAATAAAGAGGATGGGGTTTTGCAAAAACATCGTGGTAGCTTTCGCGTGCCCACCCCTTGCTGCTTGGTGCTGCTGTGAGGCGGATAGTAACGATTTTGTGATGATTGGAACAAATTTAGAAAACACTGCAGGACTACAGAAATTCGAGAGAGAATGATTCTCTGAGAATCGTCGTTTCTTCAAGACAGACTTGTCTTTTAAGTTGCGCAATTCCCACGCTTTCGTGCCGACTTACTCTTTGCGGCCGACGTCTTTGGCCGCATTCGGCTTATACGGTGGTGGTCTGCTCACTGCCGAGGCGACGGGTACCTGGACAGCACTTGAGCAGCAACGGTACAGCGGGTTCGGGAATCGTGGGGGAAGAAGGTTGGAAAAGTAAACAAAAAAGACGAAATTGACAGTGAACAAATAACATCATGTTTATTGATCACACTGCATTTTAATGAGCTGCTATGTGCTTCATTTGTCAGACTGCAGCCTTTTGGCCTCCCTCCGGCACTCTGCCGGCAGCGGCGGCGGTGTGTGGAGCTTTGTCTGGGATAAGGGCATCGGCCGGCCGCCAACTAATAAGTTATGCATCTTTGCAGATCCGAGACATGCGCGGCGCGCAGAGCCAATAGTCAGCGTGCTGAAGACAGGGCGCGCAGGAAATAATAGCACATGAAAACCAAGATAAAGAATAAATAGACTCCAATGGTAAAAACTTACCCGCAAGAGTCTGCATAGAATCGCTATGCCAAGGCATCTAATACCAGGCACTCAACGCGTGAGCGACTCATCGTACCATGGGCACGGGCTGCGCCATGGAATGCGATTTCTAGTTCCTAGCGGCGATCCCGCCCCTGATGATCAACCGACTGGGCTGAACTGTGCAGTTGAACTTGGCCTCACAGACTACAGTGCATGTTGTCCATACACCAAGGAATCGAATCCGAGGTTATTGAGGACCCGAGGAAAAATAAACATGTCCCGAGTAGACCATTTTGCTCATCGGCCATCTCTATCGAAACTTGGAAACCTCCCTCGATTCGAGGGTTTCCGGTCAAGGACCAACCCATTGCCATCGCCTCGCCGCAGCGTCCCCAGCCGGCGCCATCCCCACCACCCGCCCTCGACTGGAATGCTATATCCACCAACACCCATCTCCGTGCGCCCACCCGCCTCTCTACCATTATTATCCGGGCCTTACGGATTAGTCGCTGCGCATTTCTCGATGCCCGGCCCTGGCGCTGTAGAGTTTGCCAGCGTTGTCGTTCTGCTGGAACGGATTGGCAGACTAACGGGGCCTTGGACTCCCCAAGCAGCGGTCGTCGCTACACACTCTCTTCGCCCTTGAACTTTTCAGCTCTCGGCGGCAGATCCCAGCGAGCTCTAGTTAGCGCAGGTCAGCCACTCCCTTTTGTTAAAGGTCTGCCGTTGCAGAAGCTCGTCTTTTGGGAAGCCAAAGCTGCTTACCTCTCAGCTGCTTCGCGAATCGGAAAAGGGACATGGTCTGCCCTTTCTGCCCACCAGGACCCTCATACTACATACCTCACGTCGGCTAACATGTTGAAACTCTAGCTGTTCGTCGATGGCATGGCCTAATTTTGGTTCATGGCCGGTAAAGAGTATAATAAATGGGTTGATAATAAGTCCTTCTCTAGTATAATAAGACTTCGGTTATTCCCACGTTGAAATATTCCTTTTCTCGAGCATCATATATACACTGTCGGCACTTACACACAAACCCTTCGCCTCAAAGACAGCACACTCTCCACCAGCCTCTTCATTTCCTTTTATGCCCCTTTTCTCCCTCCTCTCCTCTTCTTCTAAAGCGCACATCTAATTTCACAGAATGCGCAACCCCGTGGTCATCGTCTCCGTCCTGGCCTTTGTCGCCTCCGCCTCCATTATCGAGCGCCAGGACCCCGTCACCGTCACCAACACCGTCACCGTCAGCAGCTGCCCCGCCGCCATCAGCGACTGCGCCGCCTCCACAAAGTACATCACCGTGCCCTGCGCAACCGAGCAGAGCGCCTCGTATGCCAGCGGTTCTGCAGCCCCCGCGCTGCCCCCTGCTGCTGCTGCGGCGGGTTACGCTCATTCTACTGCTGCCTCTGAGTCTGCCCCGCATCTTGCCGGCGCTGCCCCCGCTCCTAGCGGCTCCGAACACGCTGCGGCTGCGGCTGCGGGTTCGGCTCCTCCTCCCGCTGCCGGCTCAGCCCCTCCGGCCGGCGCTACCCCCGCCCCCAGCGGCTCCGAGCAAGCACCGGCTGCAGATTCCGCCTCTCCTCTCGCTGCCGGCTCAGCTCCTCCTGCCGGCGCTACCCCCGCCCCCAGCGGCTCCGAGCAGGCTGCTGCGGCTTCTGCGCCGGCCCCTCCAGCCGCCGCCGGCAGCCCCACCCACGCCGGGCCCGTCAACGGCAAAAGCGGTATCATTTCCGCGTCTGTGGGCAACGAGAGCGAGGGCTGCACCGCCCAAGGCGGATGTGGCACCCAGCTTCCCATGGCGACGCCGAAGTCCACGTCCACGTCCATCGCCACCGTCGCCGTCTCCAGGTCGTCCGTCGCCGTCTCCAGGTCGTCCGTCGCCACGCCCTCTTGCCCTCCTGGTGGCTGCGACACTCCTCGCGTTAGCCGCGCTTCGACTAATTCCGTCTCCCTGGCTGCCGGCGTCGCCGCCATCGTCGCTACTCTGTCTTTCTTTTAAAGAATTGCCGAGTCTGCATCTTTTTGGCGTTGCATGGGATTTTCTTCCATTTATTATTGTTTCACATTTATTTCAAGAGCTAATTCGAATCGGTCTGGCTACCTGGGTTTGCATCAATGGGTTTTCCTATTATCTCAATTTGTGCGTAAAGACATAATTGTACAGCGGCGCAACGGTAAATCTGGACAGTAATGGTTACATAGTTATGGAGGCCTTAGTACAAATAATGAAAGTTGCATCACATTACCTGCTACACCGCACTCATCTCATGCTGACCTCTACGCTATAGCGACCTCTTTTTTGTATTTGTCTTTGAAGCAATGAACGCTGCTCCTCAGGTACTGATACAACAGTCGCAGCAATAGAGAAATCTGTAAGCTTGCTCAGCACAACACCTCCTTCACCTGTTCCAGGCAGCCATCAAGACTCCCCCTACCCTTCAAATCTGGACCTGAGCGAGACGGCCATGTACAGATACTTGACGCGGCGTCTTCGCGCCGACTTTCCTATCGATGAGTGGGCCTTGCACGCCTGTATTTTCGACAAGGATATAGTTACCTGGATTGCGACGGGATGCACAGCCCACGCCCACGACAGCCTCGGCAAGATCAGTCTAGAAAATTTCTTCCTTTGGCGCATCTGTAAGTGGAACATAGCGCACCCCGAAGAGCCTGTTTCGCGAAACGTTGCCGTCCTTGTCCTTTTCGATACGCCACACGTACTGTGAATCCCGATCATGCTCGTCTTCGACAGGAATAAACATGCTGGAGACAATTAGTTACATCTGTAACGGTAACACTCAAGGCTCAACTCACCATCCTGGCGATTTCAGTTGGCTGATCAGCTCATCGTGTACCCGACTAGCAGACGCCCCTACGTGAATGACATCCCAGTGCGTCCCGCGCGCCTCCTCGCCCTTGCGCGCTGGCTCAGACAGGCCCTTTCGGCCATCTGCCACTACAAATTTGACTTTACCACTGTCCAGGAGCTGCTTGCCCTCCGCGCTCTTGCGCATATTGGCCTCGCCCATATCTCGCAGCGCATTAATGTGCTCGACGCCGACTACCAGCCCGCGTGGGCCAACCAGCTCCGCCATGACATGAGTCAGGTAGCCCGAGCCGGAACCAATATCGAGGGCCCGCGGCGCTGGCGATGCAGCGGACGGCATCAAGAAGGAAATTAGATGCTCTAGGGCCATGGCGTGCATATGAGGGGCAGATATGGTGGCTTGGTAGCCAATGTACTGTGGCGAGTCTTCATAGGGCTGTGACGGGGCATAATGGCGGCGATCAACCTGCGAACACAACTGTCAGAACGTGAACAAAGGCTGAAGATTCGCCCGAGCGCAAAGCCAGTTAGCTGACCTTTATGAAAGCTTCCTTGACGCGCTCATCACTGATGAGTTTGTGCCTCGACATGTTCTCGATCAGCTCCTTGTTAGTGGAGCCTGAGCATCGCCACGCCATCTTGATGTTTCGTCGTGGCAAACGAGTAGAGAATGCAGCTTGAAGAGCACCGCTACCCGATCTAAAAAGCCTCCTACTGAATGCTGTAAGCGAGGCCAGTTTGAAAGACCGGATAGACGAAAATCGAATCGTTCAAGATACAACACAGGTCGAATGATTCACAAGCAATGGTGCCTTGACAAAACGGTGTAGGCCGATAGATCCTGGTATCGAGTGATGAGCCCAAAAGGGAGTTTATGCGCGACGAAAATGTTCAATGATTACTTTGCAGCAACAACGTGGCGGGTGATATAATAATTGCGTCGGTGACTCCAGTGAATGATGCAAGAACAAGTCTTCTTCATCAGTGGCGACTGGGGCAGTTCATTTCGGTCATACCACCTAGCCAAGCTTGTGCGGGGACCGCTGCGGCTCTTCAGCCCCACACCAGCTTCCTTGGGCTGATGACTGTCAGTTGGTCGTTACGGAAATTTGCAAGCGCCTCTATCAGATTGGACTGCTTACCATTTTCAACTTTGTGCCTGAGCAAAATCATGCGCGCTCAGCCCTAATCATCCTCCTATGCCGACATCTCTTCCGAAACATTGTCTGCAACCTCACGAATATAGAGCCAAGCTTTCCTGCCCTTACCCCTCCCCACCGCCGGTGCCGCTGGCTCATTTCCAACCATGTCGGCATGTCTTAGACCGACAGCCTATTTACAGGCCAGCCTTGGCCAGTAGCGGCCCGGCCACCAGCCTCCACCAAGCAGAATAGACTCAGAAGAGGCTAGCATCGAGACCAAGGAGCTAGCACGTCTTGGTTCGCGGAAGCTCCCCGATGGCAGAGCTCTATCTGGAAGGAGCGCCCTCTCCTTTCTCACAAACTCATCAGCCAACCAACTCCACAACGTCGTTGGGACGAGGAAGGAGAATGCTTGTGGAAGACGGTTACCAGTAGTCTGTAGGAGCCAGCCCTTCATGCCGATTAGCTCCGCGCCATTTATTAACCAGCCGACTGGAACCTTGCTGGAACGTCGCCATCACCCTGGGCCCCTTCCCAAGCCTCTTTTCTTTCACGCCCAGCACCAGCTGTCCCAGACCAACGACATGAGCTTCCGGACCATGGATGGAGAGGAACGGCAGTCGCTCATCCCGCGTCCCGGATCATTTGCCGCCACCGGCGGCGGCGGCGGCGGCGGCGGCGGCGGCGGCGATTCAGTCGACCATCACGCCCAGTTCTGCGAGCTAGTGGGTGTGCGGCCGCTCAACCATCCGCACGAGGAGTCGCACCGGGCACACCCTCAGTCACTCTACGTGCGGGCCGTCGATCGTCGCCGGGGCCAGAACCTGACGTACATGTTCACCGCGACGCTCGTCAACACGCTGCTGCTCACGCAGGTGGTGCTGGGTGCGGCGCTGACGGGCCTCGGCGCGAGTAACAGCAGCCGCGTGCTCATCACCATCTTTGGCGCCCTCAACACCGTTATCGCGGGCGTCGTCGCCTTTCTCAAGTCGCGCGGGCAGCCCATGCGCGCCCGCATGTTTCGCGACGACCTCTCGCGCGTCGTTGACGAGATTGAAAACTCGGCTGTCATGTGGTACGGCATCAGCAACGGCGTCCACGGCTATGGTGCCATCGACACCGACGAACAGGTCACCGTCCGCGGCGAGGTCGCCCGCCTCACCCGCCTCTACGACAAGGCCGTCAAGAATAACACCTTGAACGATCCGGACATGTACAGCGCCAACGGCCCCGGCGACTCCTTCAGTGCAGGGTTGCGGAAGGCTGGCGGTGCTCCCGCCGTGCCCGGACCGGCCATGACCACGGCTGTCGTACCAATCGGCTTCTCAGCTGGCGCGGCCCCGCCGCCCGCGCCACCGGCCGATCCGGACGCGAGCCCTGCCTGCGAGGCCCCGGACCCAGCGAAGGCCAAATCGGACACGAACAAAGATAAGGGTCCTAATGCTCCTGAAAAGGCCGACTCTTCTCCTGCTACTACTCCCGCTGTGACTCCCGCCCCTGGAGGTGCCGGACCATCTGGCGAGGTCAAGCCTGCTGATGCTCCCGCTACGACCCCAGCTACCGAGACAACCACGCCCCCCGTCGACGACAAGCCTGCTGCTGCCGCTGCTGCCGCTGCCTCTTCTCCTCCGCCTCTGAAGTCTCTGCCCAGCCACGTGTCGAAAGATCCCGACGAGAGCCCCGCCAGCTCTGCCTCTCCTCCAAAGCGGGAAGCATCCACCAAGCGCGATGCATCGACCAAGAGAGAAGCATCGACCAAGAGGGAAGCATCGTAAGCCGCTTGACGATGATAGCAACGTGTGAAGGCCGCCAAGGTCGTACGCCTCTGTGAGATGTGCGGCTCATCTCTTTTGTAGCACATTGTTCGCCTGTGTAGCCAACACTAAAGATACCACGACTGATATTCGATTTTTGGTGCTTCATACATCTCGGATGAGCTCATTTCATCTCTGCAGAACCAGATTGTTATTTGTATGCAACTGAGCATTTTGCCTAGCGCAGCATTTAGATGTCCAATCATGAGACCAAATCTAATGATAATACTTAATTCGCAGTCTTGACATCCAGTTTACGTCAGCATCGAAGAAACACGGTTCCGCGTGCACATGTGCTTAAAATATGAGGTTTTTCTTTGTATGCTATGAAATGTAGTCGCGAGTCGCGAGTAGACGCCGAGGCGTGTTCCATCATCCTGTCCCGAGCTTGTGTACCAAAGAAAACTCCTCCGCATAGTACATATAAATTAAAGGAACGAAGGTGTGTGCAAAAGACAATAAACAAAAAAACGCCAACCCGATGCTTGCCAGAGAACCAACTCATTGCAGAGACGCACACCGTCCTTACACGACCCGGTCTGCCGCCTCGCCTTCGGCAATGACGGGTACGCCAAGCCCGCGGTCTGGGCTTTGCATCACGAGCTGCTCGTGGCGGCGGGCCTGCAGAAAGTCGGCGACGCTCTTGATGAGGATGAACCATCCGAGAATCATGAGTACGTACGACAGCCACTCGCCGCCGGTAAAGTCGACGCCGCCGCCACCGCTGCCCGTTACGTCGCCGGGCTGGAAGTCGTGCGCGTTGGGGTCCTGCGGCTCGGCGTAGCCGTCGGGGCCGTTCATGGCGGGGGGCTCGCCGTCGGGGCCGCCCTTCATATAGAAGCCGTACTGGATGAGCGTGATGCCGAGGCCGGCGCGGGAGCCGTTCTTGGCCGCGTGCGTCGAGTGCAGTAGGTACGTCAAAAGGAAGCCGACGAGCTGAAAGGACGTCGAAATCATGCCGTTCCAGATAAAGGAAAATACGGAGCCCACGGGCATGCCGTCCACGTATACTTCGTCTAGTCCTCCTAGGCCCGGGGCCAGAATCGTCGTTTCCCAGTATGGTGGTGCAGAGTCGGCTGCGGCTTGCTCATATGTCTGAATGAGGTTCTTAGCTGAAAGAATCAACATGGTGAGAATAGACACAGTGTACATACCGGTGGCATTTCTTCCTTTTCAGCGGCAGCCTCGCGCTCTGGCCGTGCCGACATGTTGGCAAACACGCCGTCGGTGCCAACACCGCCGCCAAAGACTCGTCCTCTTGTCACCGCGGACGCCGCCGTCGCTGCCGCCGCTGCCGATGCTGCTGAGGGGGGCGGACTGTGTGCCGACGTGGGAGACGTGCTCCCACTGGCCGTCGTGGCGGGCGTCGCCGCCTGGCGCACTAATCGTTGTCGGTCGTCAATCTCGTCATCGCTTTCATTGTCGCTATCGAATGCGTCGGCAAGGTCGGGGTCGACCTGATTCTGTCTCGTGCGGGACGATGCCCGTGAGCGAAAGGACGGTGGCGGCGAGTTGGGGACTGGTTGGCCAAGGCTGCGTTGTTGTTGATGGGGGTCCTCTTCATCTTGGACGTTGACCTGGTGTAATATGTGATTAGATGTTGTGCGCGATAGCGTATCGGCTCTCGACGTACTCGTTCGTAGCGACCAGCCATGATGATTGTGTGTGTATCCTGTTGATTTCCGTGGGGCGGTGACGACTTCCGTAGGTAAAAGTAAGCAAGACTCACGGTCGAGCGAGGGCGCTTCGGACGTGCGGGATAGAGATGGATAGGAAACAAACGGTCACGACGTCAGACCAACGAAAAGAAAAAAAGAAGGCTCAAAGAAATCGAGCGCAGTCGCAGGATCAAACAAGATGATCGCTGAGGAATTCAAGGAATAGGGAGAGGGCTTAGCATTATTCAGGTCAGTAGGCTGTGTCAACTCAACCCATGAGCAGCGCCGAGAGGCAGCCACACAGCGCTGCCAGAGCCTACGTAAGTCACCCAAGGTCTCCCTTTTTGCCTCAGGCCACATATTCGCACTGTGCAAGTGCAGTGGATAACATGCGTTTGTACCGTGTGAAAGCCTTAGTGGGGCACGGTACTGTCGCATGTCTGATTACTGTATGAGATTCTCCCGCTAAAAGCCATTTTGAGACGGATCATGCTGCAACGAACGCGGAGGCGAAACGACCAAATTGCGACCATGGCCACACGATCACTTGCTGTACGTCGCAACAAACTCATACACATCAATCACGACCAATGCGGCCGAATTTTGCTAACTTCTATATCTCTTCCTCACAGCGCCGCATCTACGCGGAAACCTTCGCGAAATGGCCCAAGCAGGACCTGCGGCCCGACTATCAAGTCCAGGACGTGCTCGGCAAGACTGTGGAAGCGCGGTTCCAGAACTACACGCCGACGATGGAGCGGGAGGAGATTCTGAAAGCGAGAGCGCTGCAGTTTCTCCTACAGGACAGGTTTAAGGACAGGGTATGTGCGGGTAGTCGCGGCGTGGCAGGAGGCCGTTCATGAATTACTCCCCGTTTGCTAATATAAGAGGTAGTATAAGCTGAAAGGACCGATGCTGCAGCCCAAGAGCCAACCGACCTACTTTGACGACTTGGTGCGCGAGATCGAAGAGGCACCGAACCGCTCTTGGTTCGGTCGACTCGGCAAGCGACTCTCCGGCATGATTCGGCTGCAATAACCTCGACACGACCTCATATACACTTCATTTTTGCATTAATTGGCGTATGGGATGGGAACCTGATAAAAATATGTAAAAATATGTAAAAATGATGGATAATTTGTAGTATATCTGTAACACTAGCCAAAAGACATCAATGGCCACAATTCTCGAAGAGCTACCAAATTCTATCATGATTCGCTGTTGCCACGTGCATCCTCCTTACAAGTACTTCATCTCAGGATCCAGCCGATTCATGAGCTCCATGCTCTTCTCGTACATGGTGAAGACGATGCCGCCGCTCATGACCAGCCGCACCAGGCGCGGCACCGCGCCGCTCCAAAACGTGCGGACGCCTTCGTTCCTGAGGATGAGCCCTGCGCAGCGAATCGTGCTGCCGTACATTTGCTTGGCCTCGGGGCTCTGCATGCGTGTCTTGATTGTGTCGAGCGGCTGAGTGACAAAGACGGTGACGAGGCCGGCGAGGCCGCCAATGGCAAACGTGCTTGCGGTGCCGAGCTTCTCGCCGGGTGCCGTGTAAGACTCGGCGATTTGCTTGAAAAAGGTATAAGAACCAAAGCGCGTTGCGCTGTTGGCCGACTGCCTCAACGTTGTCGGCACGAAGCCCTGGAAGAAGCCGCGGATGCCCCGCTCGCGCGCGATAATGGGCACGGCGTGCAGGAAGCCGCGCATGCGCGGCGTGGCCGACTTGCGATCGTCGATGCTGAGTGGGGAGTGAGAAGGGTCAGAAAAGGCGCAAGCACCACACGCGCGCGCGCGCGCGTGTGTGTTCGTGGAGTACCCGACTTACAGTGTCGTCTTGATGCTCTCGGTTGGCGTAACGGCGAGGAGCGATTCCGTGATACCGGCACCAAAGCCGGCAAGAACAGTTCGCGGACCGGTGAGCTTACCGTTCTCGTCGGCGAGAAGGCTCTTGTACTGATCAAAGGCGACGAATCCTAAACGAGGAGCGGCGTCAGCATCTGGGCGCACCCGTCGCTGTACCAGGGGCACCAAATCTTACGGATGCCAGCCTTGGCAGAGTTGCCGATGATGAGCGTCGTGCAGCCGGCATACCACTGCTTGCCGAACGGTGGCCATGGCAGCTTCTTGCCTTCTGCCAAACGACGGTTCAATTGCGACCGAGTCTTGGCGACTGCACATGTCCTGTTAGCAACTTGTTCGCTTCATTTGTGTTTGTGCGTGTTCGTGTGCGATGCAGTTATAGGTACAGAGTCGCGCTGGAAAAGGATAACAATGGTCGGAAACGTACACTCGGCAGGGTATGTGATGGCTAGATTGCGTCAGCGATGTCTGGAGCATAAAATTGGAGGTTTTGGGGAAAATACCAATTTCAATGGCGCCAGCCGTGGAACCGGCAATGATGGATCGCAGAGGGCTGGGCTTCTTCTTATCAGAGCTCGAGGCTCCTTGCACTTGCGAGGCCATTGTCGCGGTATCGGGGCGCGGAGACTGGGCTGATGGAGTTGCAGTTGAACGGCCCGAGGTTTTGATGATGCTGGTGTCGGCTTTGTGACTCGGTACCTGGGTGGATTGGCAGTCCAGGAATTTTAGCGGCCGATACCGCCCGAAAGATATGGCTTGTTCCATTGCAACATGCTGAATAACATGGATTACACAAAGAAACGAAAATTGAAAGTTGGATTTTACAATTAATTACTTTACTCAGGTTACTCTTTTCACAAGGTTTTGTATAATTCAAAGTTTGGCAAGTGCTTTGGTCACAGCAAACGCACCACCATTTCGCCCAAACATGGTCCGCAGATCCTCCGCCAGCTCCTTTGGCCGCTCAAACGCCGCAAAGTGTCCGCCATTCTTGTGCCTTTTTTCAAACGCAATAGGCCCGAGGCCATGGGACCAGAGCCTCGGAATGACGACAATATCCATTGGAAACTGCGAGACGCCCAGGGGCACCCTGGCATTGTAGCCTGTGGTGATGGCTGCGCTCTCGGGCGCGTGCTTTGCCTCGTAGTAGATGCGGGCGCTGGCCTCGGGGCCGGCGTTGGAGAAGACGTACAACGACACCCACGTCAGGACCTCGTCGTCGGTCCAAGGGTAGGCGTCGGTCCAGTCGTGCAGCTTCTCGTAGATCCAGGCCAGCACGGCGACGGGCGAGTCGGCAAAGGCGAAGCCAAGCGTCGCGGGCTTGGTGCTCTGCAGGCTGTTGTAGCCGAAGCCTTCCTCGCGGAACCAGGCGGAGCGCGCGAGGCCCTTTTTCTCGTCAGCGGACCACGGCGTCAGCGCGTGCTTCAGCCAGGTGAGTGGCGTCTCCTTGAACGCAGGAGGCCCGCGAAAGGCCATGTTAACGTGGGAGGCGACGCACGACTCGGGATAGTCGGCGCCTAGGCGGCGAGTAATCATGTATCCCCAGTCTCCGCCTTGGGTGACTACATCACAGCAATGATTAATCTTGTTTCATGATTGTTTCTGACAGAAAGAGTCTGGCGTGGTTCCGTACCGTATTTCTTATAACCGAGCTTCTGCATCAGTTTATGCAAAGTCTCGGCGTATTGGCGAGGCCCAAAACCTTTTTTGACAGGACCGTCGGAAAAGGCATAATTCGGCAGCGACGGGGCTACGACATGAAATGAGACACCATTGGCCGTTTCCGTCAATAGAGGGAGAATCTTTTCAGCCTCCAAGAAGCTGCCAGGCCCTACTCTGTTCAGTCACTGCTTCCGCACCGCACGAGAAGTTTCTTGCACTTACAGCCATGGCAGAAGAGTAGCGGGATACTCCCCGGATGAACGCTCCTTTGGTGCACAAAGTGAATGTTCAGAGGGCCGAAGCCGTCAACATCGATTGGGGTCGTGTACTGTGGCAGCTGGTTAATGCGCCTCTCCTGCGCGCGCCAGTCGAAGCCGTCACGCCAGTAGGCGGCAAGGCGGCGGACGTCGGAGGCGGGTGCGCCGTAGTTCCAGTCGTTTTCAAAGTCGACGCGTTGCGGGAAAGTAAAGGCACCAAGCTTGGCCTTGAGCTTAGCAAGGGCATCGTCCGGCACGGCGACGGTGTAGGGGTGGATGTCACTGGCCATTGTGCAAATAAGCCACAGAGTCAGTTGTGTTGATATTTGATTAAGGCTATGTATGTAGCCTGCGAAAGTTGAATGGCCTTTTTAGAGATGGACGCAAAGGCGTGGTTGACACTGCTTATTTGTCATCGTCAGCTGCACGGTAAATGCAGCAAGAGATCTTGATGCCGGAGAGTTGGACATGCTCTGACGTATTGCATGCTCGCATAGCCGGAGTGATTACCCCAGCCGCTCCGTATATAAGTGGTTCCAATCGGCCAACTATTTTACCTAGGTAGTTACTCGATTCACGGTGATTCACGGTAATTTACCTAGATTATGCCTGTTGCCGTGCGCGGCACTTCTTCCCCAGGATCTGGTCAAATTGCAATGGAAATAATTAATACATTGACCTGAACGCAGATTTCGGTCGTGTACAAGACAGGGGGTCAAGGGTGCTCTCTCTTCACGAAGCTGTCAAGCTCGGTAACTAGGTAGAGCCTGATTACGACCCAGGCACATTGGTGACAACAGAGCTGGCGGCCGAAAATCCAGCAATTGACATCAGGTTCAGCACCTATCAAAAAGTCTGCTCTCATACATACAGCGACGGTAAGAGCTAGGTCAATGTTCAGTACGATAGATATTTATCATCAGTCGCACGGTTGTGGTGTGTGCCTTGCAATCACTCATAAATAGAGGCGGTACGGATCCCGTAGACTCACAGCCGCGAATTCTGCAGACAATGCCATCTTTAACACGACAGGCTCCAACGAGGCAGGACCCAACACAGCCCCTATCTAAGCTATTCTGTAGCACTACGAGTACGATGCAAGTCAGATTGACCGCGCCGCCTCGCGCAAGTTGCACTACTTTGAGATTGTGGAGCCTAATCAGCGCAGGCTGGCTGACTTTGCCCCGATCAAGGCACTCATCGAAGCCGCGCTGGGCCCGTATGAGCTGTTTGGCGTCGAATATGTCGCTGGGCGCGTGGCGGACCTACTGAGTAGTTACCTGCCAAGGGCTGTTCGATGCCGGCGGACGGGGCTCGCTACGTGATGGCGCTCAAGGGGGCGGACTTTGACTTTCTGGCGGCAATGGCAGAAGCAACGGCTGTTCTGCCCGTGATATTTCAAACAGGCACCGCGCGGCGATGGCGCACGGTTGTGGCCCGGGGAGCTCGGAGGCGGCGCGGCACGTCATCTTCCACGAGTGGCTGTGGGGAGACACGAGAGGAATCAGGCGCTGGACGCTTGGTTGACGCGGGAGATGGGGGGCCACAGAAGAGGAGGGCTACAAGTCGGCGGCGTATTATGGCCGCCAGGAAAGGTGGCGCGGGAGATTCGGGAGCGCTATTTTCAACATGTTAGATCATGCGGAAGAGGTGTCTACGGAGAACGGGCGGTCAACAAGCAAAAATCGATGTGTTCTTTGAAGTGGTGATGACTCATACTTGGGTGAGTAGAGAAGAATAAGAAGATGGTAAAGTCTTGTGTACTTGGTTGGCTCGATAAAAAAAAGTCGCAGTTGTTCAATATTAACTATGTAAATAGTTGCAAAAACTATATCTGTATATATTTAGACGGGGAGTGTGGCATTCAGGTTTGGTCATATGCAAGGAGCTATGTGGCGCCGTCAATGGGCCCGTGTCAGTTGATCAGCTCAGGGCAGGTAATGCCGTCGACCAGACCGCTGAACATTTACAGGTCGCCACGGGCCAAGGTATACGTCGACGCCAGATATAGGCTCTGTCAGGGACGAAGAGGCCTGGCCGCTTGTGCAGATGGCGGCGCGGTGTAACAGATGTCGTGCAGTGGTGGGCGTGATGGGTGGCTGATGAGTGAGTAGAAGAGGCCACGTATATCCGTATCCGAGACAGCCGCCGAATCGAATCGTCAGCCCGTGTCTGCTATTTATTGCCAGTATGCAAAAAGGCAACCCTGCGCTGCCCCCAACCAAGGCGCTGAGTGGGTGAACGCTCGTCTATTTTAACTATAATTACTCAGTATTTCTGCTTGTCTCGGACCAAAATCGGATTACGGCGCACCACAAAGGGACCACTAAATTAAAGAGGGCCTTTTTCTTTAGTCAAAGTGATCAGGTGGAGGTGCGAAAGTTGGAGCTGGAGGGGGTGGGCTTCCCGCTGTGGGCCGACCTGGGCAGGCTGAAGTCCATGGAACAAGGTTCAGCAGCTGCCAAGGCGAGTGAGTGTTGGCAGAGCTGATGAGACATCACAAGAAGCAAGTAAGAAAATGAAGATGAAGAACACAATTTATGGGAGTAATGCCCTGAAACAACGATTCAAGATGCAGTAAGTAGAGTGGCGTCTTTGTAACCACCCACTCACCAATTTAGCTGCTGCTGCACGCCCGCCCAGCTGCACATGTACTCGGCTTACTGTCTCCCTGAGACCCCTGCGGTGTGCCTTGGGTACCCAATACCTACAATGGCCACAAGATACGCAGATACTTTAAATTCACCCAGGCACCTGCGCAGTCATGTAGGTACTTTACTATCAGCTTCTCAGACCTGCATATGCCCGTCCATTCCTCTTTGACTTTATCTGATCCGTTCTCCCATCTTATCTCGAGCAAACAATTCCTCTACTCTCTCGAGTCGTTCTTCTCCTACCACGGCTGTTTGCCTCGACGTACTAACCTACCAATACAACCTCGACCCGTTCGTTTACCCCTGCTTGCAAATACCAGATGCCCATCTTTTTTCCAGTCCTTAATTCCCAGTTTTTTCCCGACGTTTCGCGAGCAGATGCCTGTTTGAGACGTGTCCCCGTTTTCCACTCGTGACTCTCTCGCTGCACAGGTTGATAGGCTGCTTGGCTGCCTGGCAAGAAGGGGGCCTCCCCTGGTCCGTTGACCTTGCGGCTGACGCACTTCGGGCTGTCCCGTTGTCAGCAGCTCATCAGGCACGGTGCCCTCTCCTTCCTTCTCCTGTCCTTGTTTACAATTATTTCTCGTTCGTCTTTTGATTTTACATCAACTGCCCAGCGCAGCAGAGAGTGTCTAAGAACGAGTGCCGCCCCCCGACACGTTTACAACATGGCGCCCACAGAGTCGCAGCCGCTGCTGCAGCACATGTCACAACACCACCATGCACCCCCCACTAGTCGCCATGTCAGTGTATCGCCAGCCTCGACAAACACCAGCAGGGCCAGCAGAACGAGCACCGCCAGCACCACCACGGCCCGGGCCGCCGGCGTCGCCCGCATGGACGCCGTCACGGCCCAGCTCACCTCGGTCCAGCGCTTCTGGCTCTTCTTTGGCATATTCCTCGTCGGTTACGCCTACGGCCTCGAGAGCCAGGTCCGTCTGGCCTATACGCCAAACGCTACGGCGTCTTTCAACCTGCACTCATACCTCGCCACCATCAACGTCCTCCGCAGCGTCGTCGCCGTCGCCGCCCAGCCCGCCGCCGCCAAGATTGCCGACGTCTTTGGCCGATTCGAGGTCGTCGTCGCCTCCACCCTCTTCTACGTCCTCGGCATGGCCATAGAGTCCACCGCCACCTCGGTCTACGTCTTTTGCGCCGGCGGCCTCATCTACCAGGTCGGCTTCACCTGCATCGTCCTCCTGCTCGAGGTCCTCGTTGCCGACTTTTCCTCCATGCGCGCCCGCGTCTTCTTCAGCTACGTCCCCGCCCTGCCCTTTGTCATCAACACCTGGCTCAGTGGCACCATCACCTCGGCCGTCCTGCGTCTCGCCACCTGGCGCTGGGGCATTGGCATGTGGTGCATCATATACCCCATCGCCTCGCTGCCGCTGCTCGTCACGTTATACGTGGTGGATCGCAGCGTCGCCGAGCCCAAGCACCTTCTCGAATCTCCCAAAGGGATTTCCTCCAACAAGCTGCAAGACGCCAGGCGCTGGCTCCGCCATGTCTCAACGCAGCTCGACGTCTTTGGGCTTGTCTTGCTGGTCGCCGCCTTTAGTCTGGTGCTGGCACCATTGACTGTGGCCGGGGGTACAGCATCTCACTGGCAGAATCCGCGCATCATCGCACCCCTCCTTGTCGGGTGCATATGCGCGCCTGCATTCATCTACTGGGAAAAGTACCACGCAAAAACGCCCATGGTGCCCTTTGACCTGCTCACCGACCGTGGTGTCTGGGCCGCGCTAGCAGTCCGCAGTCTCCTCAACTTTGCATATTACGTCCAGGCCAATTACTTGTATACCGTGCTCATTGTCGCCTTTGACTTTTCCATCGAAACCACCACCCGCATCATTTCCTTCTTTTCATTTTTCGGCGTGATTAGCGGTGTCCTCATTGGCCTCGTCGTTTACAGGCTGCGACGTCTGAAGCACATCATCGTCGGGGGAACTCTGGTCTTCATGATGGCCTTTGTTCTACTCATCAGCCAGCCCGGAGGCGCATCTAGCCGCTCCAGAACCGGCATAATTGGCGCCCAGATCCTTCTTGGCCTTGCCGGAGGCCTGTTCGCATACCCTACACAAGCTTCCATCCAGGCATCGGCCAGCCGCGACCACGTGGCCATTCTCACGGGGCTCTACCTATCCTTTTACAATGTCGGAAGTGCTCTGGGAACCTGCCTCTCAGGCGCCATCTGGACGCAAACCTTGTATCCGGCACTCGAGTCCAACTTGGCTTTTCAGCCCAACCGAACACTCGCTCAGGCCATGTACGATAACCCCTTTGAGGTTGTCGCCGACTACCCGGTTGGGTCTGAGATTAGAAGCGCGATAATCAGCAGCTACAGCTACGTGCAGGGTATCCTCTGCGTGGCTGGCCTATGTGTCTGCGTGCCCATGATTGGCTTTGCCCTGGCGCTACGTAACCCGCGCCTGTCGGACAAGCAAGTCCAGGAAGAGGCGGAAAGAGACCCCTACGAGGCCTAATTTTATTCCCGTCCAATGACTTTGGATGTTGAGCTGTTACTTTTTAAGACCTTGACCATGACAGATTTTATAATTGAGCATGCATAGAAGCAAGCGAGTCGGCAATTTTTACTTGATTTTATTAGATTTCTACTTGATAGATAACAATACCAAATTGCCATCTTTTGTAGCACCATCTCGGATCAAGTTTCGCGAGTTGCATGCTTACCTTTGCTTGGCAGAGAACGGCCCAGTTTGGGTATGACCATACTGGGTCATTCCACCATCCCAATAGTCACGGCCGCTGGCAAATCAGCTACCGCCAGTTACTAATATCAAAAGACTAATTTTCATGTGCCTTTTCGTAAGATTTTCTGATCCCACTTATATATCTCCCTTTCAGGGTCATTTTGTTACCCAGTGACGGGAGTGATGGCATGCACCTGTCCGCTGGAGATGGAAGGGTCTGTTGGAGACATAACAAGTCTGAAAAGGACAAATGTTGAAATCCGCTGGTCCATACGAGAGGCGTCATGATGAAAAAGGTTCAATGGTGAGATTTTCATATGTTTTATCGCAAAAGGGTAGACGAGCCGCAAATGGCGCACAAGCCACGACGAGAACCACGCGTTGAAACGCATCTCGGCCTTGGCGCGCCATGCTTCGACAAACCACAACCGCAAAACCCGACAAAGCCCATTTCCAATTACACAATCTCCGCGGGAGGAAAAGCAGTTGACTTAAAAAAAAAAGAAGAAAAAAGAAAAAAAAACCCCAAACCATCCTCCGTAGCTAAAAATACTGCGACGTCAAACTGATTTGTATGCAATACTATTCAGTGTCAAGTCTGGTCATCTGCGGTCTCTACTTTGCTGAACCCGATTTTTGCTGGCAGGGTTGGGCGCCAATATTCAATCTTATAAGCATAGCAGGAAAGCGCCACGCAATAAGACCGGCGTATTCCGGTCAAGTGAGGTTGTTGTATATTATGTATATATGCCAAGGCCCCGCGGGGCGTTCGGACCTGAACGTTACTGGAATCTGCTCCCGATGCACGAACGCCCGACTAATACAGTGGGTATAAGGTAATTCAGAGCAAATCACCACCAATCCCGCATACAATGCTGCTCGGTATCACCTGGAGGCACTGTAAGTTAATTAGCGCGCCCCGGCAGTCGTTCCATACCGGGGGGGCCTGACTTACACGGGCCGTTGAGAACATCTCGGCAGCAGCCGATCAGATCAAAGGAGCCAAGCCATTCGTGCCCTTGGGCTCAGCTGCAGTTTCAACGCACAGAAGACTACCTCGGAGCTATGTGACGCCAAAACCACGGAGGAAAGAAATAAAACTCTGCGCGCCCATACTGTCGTTTCGCCTCGCTCACTCGGGGTATCCGTCTCGCTGCACGGTATACCCGCCTCAATTTCCCAAAAGCGCAGCGTCGGGAGCTGAATCGTGGAGATGGCATGAGACGGGGCCCCCACGAAGTGGAAGTCCGGCACGGCATGATGCGCCGGGCTGCAGAGGGTGAGATGATGATGTACCAAGAGAGAATGCAAGGCGTGAAGCACGGCGGCCGCACGTGAAGACGGCCGACTTACACAATGACGAACGAAGCACCAGTCAGCAGCGGCCTCGCTTCTCGGCGAAGAATATATTAATATGCAACCGCATCTCCTGTCAAAGCAATCGTCTCACAGCAGCAGCAGCATCTTTCGTCTCAAGCAACAATCATAAATCCAACCAAACAATGTTGGCCAAGGGTCTCTTGTCCACCGCCATTGTCGTGGCCCACGCCCTCGTGGCCTCGGCCGCGCCCCCCATGCCACACGATCCCCGGACCGCACCCATTCTCCCCTCCCAGGACCCCTTTTACTCTGTGCCTGACTCCATCTCCGCCGCCGCCCCCGGCACCATTCTGAGGCACCGCAAGCCGCCTTCCTCCATCGCCGCATTTGGCTTCGACTCCGTGAACCTCGCCGAGGCAATCCAGCTACAGTACCGCACCGCCGACGACCTCGGCAACGCGACGGCCGCTGTGCTGACCGTGCTGGTGCCGCACCACGCCGACATGAGCAAGGTACTCTCGTACCAGGTCGCCGAGGACGCGGCGTCGGCCGACTGCGCGCCGTCGTACACCTTGCAGCGGGGCTCCAAGTCGGGCCCGCACTTTGGCACCTTGTTTGAGCAGGCTGAGATTCTGCTCATTGAGGCCGTGCTGGAGCAGGGATGGGTCGTGGTGGTGCCGGATTACGAGGGCCCGAAGGCGATGTACCTGGCGTGGCGGCTCGCAGGGCAGGCGACGCTCGACGGCATCCGCGCGGCGCTAGCATCTGAGAAGATTACGGGGATCAAGGCCGACGCGACCGTCGCCATGTGGGGGTACTCGGCGGGCAGCATGGCGACGGCGTGGGCGGCCGAGATCCAGCCGCTGTACGCGCCGGAGCTGCGCATCGCGGGGGCCGCGTTTGGCGGCACGACGCCCAACATCACCAACGTGGTCGGCGCCACCAACAAGGGTCGTTTCGCAGGCCTGCTGCCGACCGGCATGGTGGGGCTATCCACGCAATACCCGGAGATCAAGGCCTTGTTGGACCGGGAGCTCAAGCCCGAGTTTCGGGAGGTGGTTGAGCAGACCAAACACCAGTGCCTGGTCGCGGACCTTGCGGCGTTTAGCGACCGGGACGTGACTGCCATGTTTACTGATCCGCGATTCATGTACAACGACCCTGTCGCGGTCAAGGTGCTCGCCGAGATTGACCTCGGGCAGACGGTACCCGAGGTGCCCATCTACTGGTACAAGTCGGTACACGACGAGGTGAGCCCTGTGGAGGACTCGGACGTCGTGTACGACAAGTACTGCGCGCGCGGTGCGACGGTCCAGTACGTCCGCGACGAGGCGTCGGAGCATGCGAGCGCCATGGCGACAGGCGCGCCACGCGCCGTGGCGTGGCTCAAGAACATCATGAACGGCGGGAAGCCGAAGCCGGGATGCTCAAAAGAGACGACGCTTTCGTCGCTGTTGGATCTGTCTACGATTGAAGTATTGCCGGGGTTCATACTGGATGCGTTGCTGGATCTGGTGGGTAAACCCGTCGGCCCTTGGCTGGCCTGATAGGGACAGGGTACTTGCATGTGCTCGTGGGCGACTTTGGCTAAGCATTATTTGTAAGCTAGTTTTGTAGGATGAGATAGATGTACAACTATTGGTCTTGCTGTGCAGAATCTGGCGCGAAAGGGTCGTTGTTTGGGTCCGTATTGCGAGTGTACTCTTGCCTGTAGGCGATGGTGGCGGCAGTCTCCTCGCCGTAGTGCGCAGCCACAAAGCCAAAAGTCATGTCGATGCCAGCCGAGATGCCCGACGAAGTCCATACATTACCATCGGTGACCCATCGCGCATGCCGGACCCAGTGTACTTTTGGTCCCTTGTTCATAACCTGTGCGTCAAACCGTCAGTCATCTCGTGGTACAAAAAGATTGGCAAGGGAAAAAATCAGGAAAAAATCAGGAAAAAAGAGACAGAAAAAAAAAAAGAAAAACGAGTAACATCCTCCCCTCCGAAGGTAAAAAAAAAAGTCCCTACCCAATCAAACGCCAATTTATTCGTTGTCGCCTTCTTGCCGTCCAGGATGCCCGTGCGGGCCGCGAGCGCCGCGCCGGTGCACACCGTCAAAAAGTATCGGAGCTTCGGATATACCCTAGTGGCGTAGTCGACCAACGGCTGCGTGGCGTCCTCGTCGCGGGTGCCACCACCGCCGGGAATCATGAGCACCTCAATGTCTTCTGGGGCCGTGTCAAAGGTGTGCGTTGGCATAATCGCCTGGCCAACGGAGCCGGGCCGCTTGCCGCGCGACGTTACGGGCTCGAGCGTCGCCGCGAGTATCACGACCTCGACGGGGACCAGCGCCGAGAGCATCGCGAGCACGTCGAGCGGGCCGGCCGCGTCGAGTAGCTGGAAGCCGGGGAATAGCGCCACGGCGTACTTGACAGGCGCCGCTGCCACCACCGGCTGCTGCGAGGGGGGTGTTGAGGCCATTTGAAGAGCTGTGTGAGAGATGGGGATGCAGAAAACGAGTAGGCTGAAAGATGGAAAGTAGTTTAAGATAAATGTTGAGAGATCTGCGGAAAAGCTATCCGTACTGTACACTAATACTAATAATAACTAACGGTTGGTCCCTGCGGTGTGACAGCAGGCGCGAGCACGGCAGGCGCAGAGCACAGCAGGCGCAGAGCGGGATGCCGAATGGGGCCTGCGACATGAATCATGATTCATGATGAAAAAAATGTCGACTCCACTGCACAATTGCAATTTTGTTACGGATTACAGACGGGGAATTTTTAAATCTGAGAGTATCTGTATCATTGTGGTGGACAGGAGCCAATTGCGTCTGGGCGGTGCCTGATAACAAGTCCTACAATTGTGGCTGCAACATAATAATAACCTCGCGACAAGAGCATCCCGCCGCTGAAGCTTATTAAATTACTCCGTACGGATTATAATGCCAACTATATCACCCTTTGTCATTTCCCCCCCGGAGGTCCTTTGTAGTCGACGTCACATTTTGACCCAGTGGTAGGTTCAAGTCAGATGGCCAGGGTTGCCACCCACTTGTCGGAATTATAATAGCTTCACATATTTGGGTGACACTTAAAATACGACGCCAATAGCCAACGAATGACATAACAACTGTAGAGATGCAACAATGGAAAAATCAAGTCAACACGTGCAGTCCTCTTAATTTGACCTGCGCGTGGCGCACCGGAGAGCAAGCCAGAGCACGTAGCGAACATGACTTCATTTCATCATGCATTCATCCATAATGTAATCCGTAGGCTCACAGCTTTCACACGCCAACGCCTAATTAATTACCGACAAGTACGGATACTTGGTAACGCTTGAAGCTGTTAGAACAAGGCACAATCGCGCTGCCGAGTATGCCCAAGTTCAACACGGCAAGGCTGAAACACTAATAACCAGCTTGGTTAGTCAATTTGGTTAATTTGGCTAAATAGCTGGCATCAGACGTTGCAATAGGCAGCAGGCGTTGAACATTGCACATCTGCGACGCTGGCACGCTAGACACAGCCAATGAGTATGCCGCAATGCAAAGTCATTCGAAAAGTTGCCACGGTTGCGCACAGATAAATATTTATCAGACATGACGCATATACAAAGTAAAGGCCGATCATCAGACAGGTCGCCCCACGCCCAGAGGTAGGCATCGCAAATGTTGCCCCTGCGGATCTGTATTTCCAGCACCGAGCACGGGCCGCAGCGATGGTATTGCCCGCTAGGTACCTATTCATATGAGCTAAAGCCTATTTAACAGCACTGTTGTTCGTGTACGTACTCTGTACAAATTACGGGGTCCGTAGGCACGGGAATGGCGTCCGCCACGATTGGGTCAACCCCTGTTACTCGTAGGTATGTACCTACTACAGTATTTAATAACATCGCTGCAGGCAGACACGTCTAGGTAGCATCCTCGTCATTTTGTCGCCGAGGGTGACGCAGCGCACCAGAAAAAGGCAAAAGGCAAATGTGCCGCGTAACAAAGAAATTTTGCTGCGCCAGATTTTGATTCTCGTGTCTCGTCACATTTGTCACCATCTGCCCAGCCATCTCGGGCGCTGCCTGGTCGCCAACTACCCTACCCAACGTTAGTTATTAGGAGTATTTAGTGGCTCTTGCCCCTGTCAGCCTCTCAGCCCCAGTCTTAGCCAGATGACCTGCCAAGAGGCTGCCATCGAGACTTCGCACCTGACTTGGTAACAAGGCACCTAAACAAGACAGGCGCAATCTGCCGTCTGACAACCCTTTGCCACATTAAAGGCCTTTTCTTCAAAAGACTCGAAAAGTCCTGCAAAGACTCATAAGTAGATCTGAACCGCCCGATCGTAGCGTCACGCCACTCCCGAACTCACCACCACGTTACAACTGGTTGACTTGCAACCATGGACGCTCAGTTTGCGGCCATTGCCGCAGACGCTGCTCAACGATACTCAAGCTCCTCCAAGATACAGCTCGATGATTACACGTCGCCAGAAATCAAGACCGTTGACCAAGTCATCAAACAAGTCGAGCTTCACAGTGCCCAATTCGCGGCGTTTCGCGCCAAACGCCGCGCTGTATTTAGTGCCATGGCCACAGCAATGAGGCCGGTCGAGGTGTTGGG
This sequence comes from Beauveria asiatica, assembly GCA_038367545.1. NCBI lineage: Eukaryota > Fungi > Ascomycota > Sordariomycetes > Hypocreales > Cordycipitaceae > Beauveria > Beauveria asiatica. The sequence continues at coordinate 11,873 of JAAHCF010000174.1, read as the reverse complement.
GGAAATGATCGGTGGTGCTGCTGAAAAAGGGTTTCCTCCTGCCCAAAGCGTATTCAGCGCTGTCGTCTACCTCATCCAAGCCGCCAAGGACACCAGCGCAATGTACGATGGCATCATTGAACTATTCGAACAACTACATGTACGTCATTTACAGTTCCGCCCGACACATGAAGAAAAATGCTAATCAACGCCGAAAAGGACTTCACTGCCCGTTTAAATATATATATTCAGTATAGGCTGTCTCCGCCGCTCAAAGAAAAGCTGACAACCATCTTGGCAACTTTATTCAAAGTCCTGGTTATTTCCACCCAAGAAGTCCGTCGTGGCAGATTCAAAGCCTACTTTAAGCGTCTTTTCGGAATGGGCAGCCCTATCAAGGAAGCCTTGGAGAAATTGCAGGCCCTTACTACCGGAGAAGAGAAATTGGTCTTGGCGGAAACATATGGCAGCGTGTCAACGCTCCACGACACGACTGAAAGGGTAGAAAACCTCGTCAGTCTCGTCAACGAGAACGTGAGGAACCTTCGACTCGACCATCTCGGACAAATTGATCTCTACCAAAGAGACAAACTCAAGGCAGTTCTGGAGCCGTCGCCGTTCGCGGAAGACTTTTACTCGGCCTTTCTCAAGTCTAGAATCGCAGGTACTGGCGACTGGATATTACAGGATGAGACGCTGCAATCCTGGATTAAGGGCGAGAAGCAGTATCTGTGGATATGCGGAAGTCCAGGTAAGTAAAGCCTTCATGTTTATAGAAAGTCGACTACTAATCCTTTGATAGGCACTGGAAAGTCTTACCTCACAGCACATCTCGTTTCCTGGGGTATTGAGAACCTTGGAAATATGGCTTACTTTTTCTTCCGAGAGAACAACCCTGAAACAAAGTCAGTTGTTCAAGCAATTCGTGACATTGCTTATCAAATGAGCGAAAGCGACGCATCCTACGCAAAGGCTTTGATGAATAGTCTTCAAAGCGCCGAGGAAATTAAGACAGTGGCGAGTGCTTTTCGGCGCTTGCTCGTCCAGCCTCTTCAAGATCCCGCGCGAGCCACACCAACGTACATTTTTCTCGACGGAATCGACGAAGCGTATCATGAGGAGATTAACCAGCTATTGTTCCAGCTTGCTCCCGACGAAAACGCTCATCTCGAATACTCTCCAAACATATACATCGCTCTTGTTGGACGATCGTACATGACGGAAAATGTCACCAACAAATTGGACCCTCAGGGACATGGTGATGTTTTCAGCACAATTCAGATCACGACGGACCGAAGCGCTAGTGATGTTGCGGCTTACATCGCGAATGGAGTCGCACAATCTCGGATTCTGGCCCGAACCCCTGTTTTATTCAGAGAAGAGGTCATAAAAACCATGGAAAAACAGGTCGACGGACTTTTCATCCTTGCGAAATTCATGCTGGCCGAAGTCAATCGCAAGCGTCATCCAAGGTCTATCCAGAAAAGTCTCGAAACATTCCCTAAAGAAATTGACGGCATGTTATTGCGAACTCTTGAAAGCCTGTCGGAAGCAATATCCCAGGAAGAAGCAGAGGATCTCAATGAGATGCTGCGTTGGATCGTCTGCGCAGAGGAGGCATTATCGCTGGAGCAGCTTGAATCAGTCCTCATTCTGCAATTTGGAGATCCACCATTCCGACTTGAAGAGACGCTGCGAGGCCAATACGACTGCTTCTTCGAACTTGAACGGGAAGATGGGCTCACAACCGACGACCTGATTAAGGAGTTTGAAAGAAAGCAGCAAATCTTCAGGAGGGACACCAGCCCATCAATGAAATATAACCCCGATAGGCGTGTCACTATAAGCGAAGCTATCGCAGCTCGGAGTGCTCTGAGACCCAAATCTCATGAAGAAGCGATGCGTCGTTTAAGCATGTCATCGGGTGGGAGCTCTCCGCACAGTCCCACGCGGAGTATTGACTTGGCTGTCACTTCCACTGAGATGGAGTACCGATCGAAAAAGTCCACAACTTCTGTCACTTTCTTCCATAGTACGGTTCGCGAATTTTTCAGGAACTTTTCGACCAACATGGCCGACGCCTCATTTAAACCAAGCATTACTTTTGACAATGTTGAAGCACGACTACACATTGTGAAAACCTGTCTCAAGATATTTTTTGACACGATATGGTTTGAAAGCTTCAATCTTGGTCCGGGAAAGGCGGCCATAAAGCAGTATGCTGCGTGGTACTGGCAAGACCACCTTGCTGCGCTGGACCCGAGTGCCGTTGAGACCAGCATCAAGAAAGAATTGGCACCTCAAATTGTTGCTATGCTTGCGAATGAAGCGACCATTAATGCATGGACCTTTCTCTACTTGAAGAACAACGAAGGTCTGGAGGTACTGAACGAAACCAACCTCATGGGCATCATGCGCTGGCTCTCTGACGCTGATGTGATTGGTTGCTTGACTGGCCCTGCGAAAGATTTTGCCTTATCGCTGGCAAAGAACCCATCCAAGATTTCCGAGCCGATTGGTCGTCAGTATGCGAAAGCCTGGCTTTGCGCGGACTATGAGGGCTACATTCCGACTGTGTTTTGCTTCGACATCGTGCAAAGTGCAGCACTCATGGCTTCTGGCTACAAGAGTACCGGGGACGAGAAGCATTGGCTTGAAAAATCTCTTGATGACAGAATTGCCCAAGCGTCTGCATGGGCTGGCTACCCCAAAACAGGAGTATGGCACAGGAGAATTGGAAGCACGTACTTGACCCTGGGCCGACACGACGATGCACTCGCACATTATAACCAGGCGTTGGAAATGGACAACAACAAACTGCTCACATACGGAAGAATTGCATATTGCCTGTCAAAGGATAGAAGATACGGAGAGGCCCTTGATATGGCGTTGGAATGTGTGGTCCTCGAGGAGCGAGCCGCTGCTGACGGAAAATCCGCCGCAGACGCGACCCAACGCAGCAAATGGAGGCTGTACAAAGATTATTTTCTCATAGCTCAGTGCTACTATCATACATTCCAAGTCGAAGAGTCGCTTGTATACTACCGCAAGGCCATCGAAATTGCCGCGGCTGTTAAGCTCAACCCGTCGGAACAGTTTCAATCGGAAATCGGCTATCTGGAGACTCTCTACAATGAGAATCTGCACATGGAAATTATGCAAGTTACGGAGGAGCTGTCGTTGCAAATTGCAACCAAGACGAAAGGAGGGAGCCGTCTGGTGGAAATGTTCCTAGCGCAGGCTAATTCACGCCTCGTCCTCGACTGGATTCCAAAGGCTGCTGGTACCACGGGGAAGGCAGAACCAGTACTGGATTTACTGGAAATGTCTATTGCGACTGCGTATGACCTGCGCGATCCGGTCATTGTTTTGTATCTGCGGCTTGCCTACGCTGCTGTATGCGCTTACAGTCACTTGGTCGAGCGTGCTACGGCTGACTTGGAGCGGATTTCTCTCGATGAATACCGTCCAAGAGGAACCATTATTATTCGGCAAGCGCATGCAATTTCTTTTCAACGACTAGCGGCTTTGTACAAGCGGCGGCTGTTGCACGCAGGAATACACTCGGGTGAGGCTGCAGATTGGGTCCGCAAATTGGAAGAGGTGAGACGCCAGCAAGATCATCATCAAAGCACAGACACGCCCATGAATGTGCGAGGCTCCGATATCAACATGGCAGCAGTCTACCTTGGACTTCATCAGCGCCTCATAGGGAAACAAGAGGCCGCAAACAGAACACTGAAACCGCTGGTTTTAGAAAGCTTGGACCTGCTTGCTGATTCCGAGCCGGAGAATGATGTTTATGCTTTGGACAACCTTCTCTGGCTCATGACGGCAGCGGGAGATGTGAGCCGAGCTAAGGCTTTGGGCCAGTCTATGCGCCGGGTCAACCCCAATGCGTCTATGGTGACAACGCAGAGCGATTCACCTATTCTGCAGCGACTGGAGCCCAAGCTGCCAAATATACAGTTGTCGGACCGCAGTTGTGGCCAGTGTTTGTACAACATTGCATGCAGTGACGACTTTTCTATTTGTCTGTATTGCATGGAGTGTTTCTGTATGCGCTGCATTAAGAGTGTCATCTCAGCGCCGGGTAACAAGACAAGCGATATGCGCACCAACGTCGTTTGTCGAAGCGATCATGAGTGGTTTGTTGTGCCGCCTCTCAATCGCACTCTCCATACGGGTGAGATTTTGGAGGTTTCGGGAATCAAGTCATTCAGTGATTGGGAGGAAGCATTGCGAAAGGAGTGGATGGCGAAGGGCATCTGATATTTGAAGCATTGAATCGGTGTTTTGCTAAAGCCACGAATTCCAGTCCATATCATTGTACTTGCTCGATTTCTTTCAGGCACTTTGTTTTTCTGCGTACAGCCATACAGTTATATTAAGAATGGTGGTTCGATTTTAATAAGTAGTCTCACGAAAAGCCCAGGAAGAAAAAATTAATCAAATGTACACATTATATAAAAAAAATTGAAAGGACCACCTGCAAGGTAGAAAAACTGCAAAAAAAGAACGTCCTGAGGACGCTGGCGGATCTCTCCCGCCGGGAATTGAACCCGGGTCTCAAGCGTGACAAGCTTGCATACTGACCACTATACTACGGAAGATGGAACAGCTGTAAGCAACTGTCGTAGTGCGGATTGTGAAACACCCGGGCTAAAATAAACTTATAAAACGACTACTGAATATTTCCGTAATCGCCGTGTTACCCCAGTGATCGCCGGCATTCTCCATGCTCGGCACGATCAAGGCTATATGCAGCCGAGCCGGATTATGGAGCTGCATAATATTGAGCCGGCCCTCTTCATTACTGACGATTATTAAGGGCCATTTCCGGGAATCATTTCAAATATGTCGCATCTCGTGTCAGCCAATTGGGCTGAACAACCTACAGTATGATAGCCCTACAAGACAGGCTGATGAGTAAATGAGATGCGGGAAAGCCAACGGGATCTTTTGTTCGAAGGGGCCGAGCTTCGCATTTGGTCCGCGGGCGTGGAGGAGCCCACTTATTACCAAAACTCCGGGGTACAAATTCACCGACGTCGCCGAGGAAGGAGACAGATAGGTATTTAACTCGTATTGCCGTTTCTTCTGCCCACCGTCCTCCCCCAACATCTCTGTTTTCTGTTTTGAGTAGGTCTGAAATATAATTTTTTTTTGAGAATCCTCCGAGCCCTTCTTACAGTTCCCCCTCTCGAGCTCTTATACTCGACGACAAAAGCAATCATGATCTACAACAGCTCAGAGTCACTGGAAATACCTACCGTCGACCTGCTGACGTTTCTTTTTGGTGAGGAGACGGCAATTTCACTCTCGCACTTCTTGCCGTCTTCATGCTAACTTTTCCTGATTCGCTCACAGACCACAGCTTTGCGCGTTCCAGGGAGGACACTGTTCTACACGCCGAAGCGCGTGATCCTGCCAAGGGCATCACCAAGGCGCTCGCTAGAGATCTCACCAAGCAATTCGCACACTTTCTTCGGCACGAGTATGGAATCGGTAAGAACGGTGAGGGAAGCGATGTTGTCATGGTCGTTTCGTCGGGCCAGTCTGCTCTTCCATGTCTCTTTTACGGCGTGATTGCGGCCGGGGGCATCTACTCGGCCGGCTCGCCCATGAACACGCCGTCGGAGCTTGCGCGACAGATCAGAGACGGACCGGGCAAGGTGGTTGTGTGCAGCAAGGACGCGGTGGAGAGCACGGTCAAGGCGGCGATAGAGGCCGGCCTCTCCAAGCGCCACGTGCTGGTTCTCGAGTCGCACCCAGACATTAAACTCTACAGCGCGGACGGCGCGGTGGCGTGCGACTTTCGCGGCAAGCTGGACTGGAGAGTCATCAAAGATGCGCGCGAGCTTGAGAAGAGCAAGATTTGCATCCTGTATTCCTCAGGTACCACTGGACTTCCCAAAGGTAAATGCTCACACCCTGACTTGTGATCCGCAATGTAACTGGGGCTGTTTTGTGTTGGATGGGCAGAAAAGGGCTAATGAGATTTTTTTTGCAAAAAACTGTTGGCAGGCGTGCTCGTGTCACATCAAAACTTGGTGGCCCAAATCTTCCTCATGAGCTCCCGCGACCGGCAATACTGGGACAAGCAGCCGGCGTGGACGGGCCGAACGCTCGCGCACCTGCCCGCGGCTCACATTGCCGGCGTCGTCAGCTACTTTGCCGCGCAGGTTGTGAGCGGCGCGACGACGTACTGGATGCCCAAGTTTGAGTTTGGCGAATTTGTCAAGCACATGCAGGGACTCCAGATCAACACCTTCTTCACCGTGCCGCCCATCTACCTGGCCATTGCCAAGCACCCGGCCGTCAAGGAGCAGTTTCACCACGCAAAGCAGGCGACAGTCGGCGCGGCGCCGGTGAGTGCCGAGCTCCGCACTGAGGCGAATAAGAAGATGCCAAATCTCGTCATTGGACAGGTCTGGGGCATGAGCGAGACGACGGGGGCGGCGACGTACACGGCTGTAAACGCGCATGAGCATGCTGGCAGTCTGGGGACGTTGCTGCCGAATCTCTCTGTCCGGTACAGTTGTTGCCTCTCCTTTCGGAACCCCTTGGATTATGTGATTGAAGTGTTCATTATTGCTAACTGTGTGAAAAGCCTTGTTGACGAGGAAGAAAACGACGTGGCGCCAGGGCAACCGGGCGAGGTTCTCATCAAGGGACCTATCGTGACGCAAGGCTATCATAGAAATCCCGAAGCAGACGAAAAGTCGTTTACCACGGACGGCTGGATGCGAACCGGAGATGTCATGCGGATTGACGCGAACAACCTCTTTCACATTGTAGACCGCAAAAAGGCAAGTCTACAAGTCAAAACTGCAACCCGGAACCCCCGGCCCTACTCTATTCTTTCTCAAAAAGCTAACCTGGCTCTAGGAACTGATCAAGTATAAGGGACTGCAAGTCGCCCCTGCCGAACTCGAGGGTGTGTTGGAAGCGCATCCCGCGGTTGGCGATGCTGGCGTCATTGGGGTGCCGTACAACGACACAGAGGCACCCAGAGCCTTTGTCGTGCTGACCCCAGCCAGCAAGGGCAAGGTGACGGAACAGGAGCTGGTGCAATATGTACATGGCAAGGTCGCCGACTACAAGAAGCTGCGTGGCGGGTTGGTGTTTGTGGATGCTGTGCCAAGAAGCCCGAGCGGAAAGATTCTGCGGAAGCAGCTTCGGGAATCAGAGAAGCGGCGCGTGTCCAAGATTTAACAGATTTAGCATTGGGTGTCGTCGGCTCCTAGCCATTGGCGAGGCTCGCTTACATTTCATGGTCATGTAGTTGAGATTTTGGTGGATGATTGAGATGTCTGAGAATTAATAAGCATTATCATACAACTTGCAGTTCAACTTAATTTCCCGCAGTTATCGAAAACACGCCGACTCGAAACTCGGATGCAAGGATGGGACGCCATTGAGGTGGAGGTCGGATGCGGCACCGTCGGATAGCGCACCGCTTTGTGGACCCCACCTCGAGGAGCACCACGACCCGGGAACAGGAACCGCGTGGGAGCTCGGCATTTGCAAAAAAGCCGGTTGAGCGAGAGACAACAGGCAGATATTAAGTATGAGTTGTCGCAGCAAGTCACAGAAACATTTTGTTCAACAGCTATAGGGTAAGAGCATTGTAGCAAAAGACAATGGCCGCCCAAACGCAAGGATATTCTTCCAAAGAGGAAGCGTCTCGTATTCTTCAATATTTACTCGGAGTTCTTGATCCCATCTCACTCCCGCGTGAGGTAGCTCATCGACAAAGCAAGATTGACTTCACCGCCGAGCGCGACCAGCCGTACTTTCCGATCCCGTTCAAGGAGACTGAAACGACGGCTGCGCTCAAGGCAATCGAGGGTACCGTGGCTGCCTTACTGGCAGAGACGAGCGGCAATGAAAACGCCAAAGATGCCAGAGTGCACGTAGACTTGGAAAAGGCGACTGCGTTTCTCTTCCAGGCGTACCTTGCGCGGGTCGGTGGCCTGGGCAAGCTGGACAAGCAAGTCAGAGAACTACTCAAAGGTGGGAAAGTCGACCGGTGCTTTTTGTCATGAGAGCCATTACTTATGCCAGAAATAGATACCGATTTGCTTCAGGCGCAGTCAGACCCGTATCGACGCATGTCGGCGAACCTGTACAAGACCAAGGAGCCTGGTGAATTTTACCATATTCATGGCTCGCTGGAAGCTTCTACGACATTGAGAATGATTGGACTAGAGTCGCACCGGCCAGACCTCAAGACCCATGAACAGATTGTGGAGGTTATTGAGAGCGCTGTGGAACAGTTCACCGTTGATGAGTTGGAGGCCATGAACAAGGAGCATCGCCAGGCTGGAGTCAAGGCCTTCAAACACGCCGATTTTGTCAAAACCCCACACGTAAGTAGCTGGAGAGTTTTTGATGGACACTACATGTCCTCGACTCACATCCTTTTTAGGGCAAAACAAATCTGGCATTGCCTCCATGGTCGGTCTCGAGTCTCGAGTCGACCACACCAAAAGTCGCCCTTGCTCAAACACAAAAAGGCAGACTGCTCTCCGGGATCAAGGTCCTCGAACTCTGCCGCATCATTGCCGGCCCCATCATCACCAGAATCCTCGCAGAGTACGGGGCAGATGTGCTCAAGGTCACGAGCCCCAACCTAAGTGACGTGCCGTTCTTCCAGGTAGACGGCAACATGGGAAAGCACGCAACCGACATTGACCTGAAAACGCCCCGAGGCAGGAAAGTATTCGAAGAGCTGCTAGAGGACGTGGACGTGGTGGTTGACGGGTATCGCCCGGGCGCGTTTGACAAACTCGGCTATGGCCCTCAAAAGCTTGCTGAGATGGCAAAGAAACGAGGCAAAGGAATCATCTACGTCAACGAAAACTGCTTTGGCTACGAGGGAGAATGGGCGGATAGAGCCGGATGGCAGCAAATTGCCGATTGCGTAAGTGCCCTGAGAGTAGTGAAGGGTCGTTCCATATTTGTCATGCTGACAACTCTTTTACCCCCCTCCCCTCCCCGCAGGTAACTGGCGTTGCATGGGCGCAGGGTCAATTCATGGGACTCGACGAACCGGTCGTGCCGCCATTTCCCATCTCCGACTACGGCACAGGCTGCATCGGCGCCATCGCCGCGCTCGTGGGCCTGTACCACCGCACGACGCGCGGCGGCTCGTGGCACGGCAAGGCGTCGCTTCTGCACTACGACCTGCTGCTCTTCAAGGCCGGTCAGCTGCCCGCGCACGTCCAGGCGCAGCTCCGCGCCGCCATGGGCGATGAGGTCCTGTCGCTGCGGCACGCCAACAGCGTGGACCAAATCTCGGGCAGGACGCTGCGGCGGATGCGCACCGTGTATCCCGAGTTTGTGGATAATTGCAAGTACATGGATCACTGGTACTCGGCTGCGTATGGGAACGAGGTTGCGGTTGTAAAGCCCGTGGTGGAAGTCGAGGGTTTGGATATAAGCTTCCAGCGGGCGAGCCGACCGAATGGTACGGACGCAGCTACGTGGGATTTCGGGACGGATGGCGATTATAGAAAATAGATGAAAAAGAGTACAAATATACGGCTTGACAAGACAAATTCATCCTGTTAGTTACTGGCTGTTCGCGGCCAGACGGGATACCGCGCCCGAAACATGGCGGCAGGCGGCGAGCCTGTGTACCTGTGAGCGGGGTGGCGGGCCACACGTATACAAATTACAACCAACTAGTCAGTTTTAGGTAGTTTATAACTAGTGAGGTATGGGGTAGTTGAATCTGTAGACAAATCGCGGGGGAGGCGTTGAAATGTGCCTGCCCGTTATTTGTCGAATTGCCAACCGAAATGAAGCTCAGGGCCCGTAATTTGTTATCTGGTCTTCTGAAATCATCAACTTAAATCTATTAGTATATATAATTTTCATGCTATCATGGTATGCAAGGAGCAGTCGACAAATAATGGGCCGCTGGTCAAGGCTGAGCTAGGTGCACTTGCCGACGATCGGCTGCGCCGCCTCCACAAAAGTTCCACAGTTGTTCCTGCAAAGGGTCAGACGGGTCAGACGGAATGAAAGTGAGCTGATTGGAAGGCCGTGTGTGTTGAACCTGTTGCCAGCAAAGCACATTGTGCCGCACTTGATGATATATAATCCCCGGATCTCACCCATACACTGCCCTGATACCAATCTAGAATACATCTGCCTTGCTTTCCTCGAGCACCTCGTACTACTATTTCCTCCAACACAACAGTCAACTATAGCATCACACGTCAACCATGAGTTCTGAGCAACACAGCAAGCCGCTTGGCCAAGAATTCACAAAGTCGGTCATTGACGCCACGGGTCCCAACGCCGACCCGCGAATGCGCGTCGTCATGTCGGCCTTTATCCAGCACTTTCACGACTTTGCGCGCCAAGTCGACCTTACCATGGATGAGTGGTTGGCTGGTGTCAACATGATTAACTGGGCGGGCCAGATGAGCAACGACCGACGCAACGAGGGCCAGCTACTGTGTGACATACTCGGCTTTGAATCGTATGCTACTGCTTTTTTTCTTCTTTTTTTTTTTTCTTTTTTCAATTCTTCCCCATGTCTCATCGCGATCTTTTGGATTCAAGGGCGCCTCTAACATTTATGATTGCCAGTCTCATTGATGATATTACCGTTCGTGCAGCCGCCAAAGCTGGAAAGCCTGCCACCTCGAGCGCCATCCTCGGACCCTTTTGGCGAGCCGATACACCGATTCGCGAAAATGGCAGCACAATCACCTTTGATACGCCAAGCGATGGAGAGGTCACCTTCATGCACGGCCAAATCACCGACGCCGACACTGGCAAGCCCCTCGCCAATGCCAAGGTTGATGTCTGGCAGGCCTCTACCAACGGTAAGTTTTGCTGGATAACTAACCGCATACTATTGGTTTTATGCTCATTTTTCTTTTCTTTTCTTTCAGGTCTTTACGAGCAGCAGGATGAGAAGCAAGTCGATCACAACCTCCGGGGCGTCTTCATCACAGACGCAGAGGGGAAATACTCCTTTTACTGCCTGCGCCCAACACCATATCCAGTACCTAAGGACGGCCCTGCCGGCAACCTTTTGGAGCTTCTAGATCGACACCAGTACAGGCCCGCGCATATTCATCTTATTGTAAGTGCCTTGATTGACGCTTCCGTTTCATCGAGGTCATTAGACTAACAGCGAAAACCAGGTAACCATTGATGGATATAAACCTTTGACGACGCAGATTTTCGACAACAAGTCTGAGTATCTCACAAACGACTGCGTTTTTGCTGTCAAGAATGGATTGACGGTGGACTTTGTGCCGCGAAAGGACGACCCCGAGGCGGTCTGGGATCTCGAGTACAATGTGAGGCTTGCTGCTGCCTAAACTCTGGATGAATTGAAAAAAATCTCACGTACATCTTCTCTCTATGCTTTGGTTTATTATGATGCAGAAAATGGGTCATTTCGGGTGAAATACGTGTAGTTGAGGTTCTTTTTTCGCCTCTTGATTTGGGCCGACCCTTAAGTGCCCCAACTCCAACTGAGCAAGATCCTATTAGATGGGATGTAATAGCTCGACAGCATATTGAGCGAATTATTCAATTTACTACAAGTATTAAAAAAGTGGTCAAAAACTTGAATTGCAGTATATGCTCAAATATCCTCGCCAACCACAACGCCATTCGGTAGCTTCAGCCCAAGCGGCAGACCACGACTAAACTTTTCGCCAAACACCATTCCTCGCCTCTTGGCCAGCATCTCCTCGACATCTTTATACATTTCATACGAATTCATCTCATCAATCGTCAACTTTTTCTTTTCGTCTTCAACCTTGTAAGTGCTGCAGTTTTTATTTTCGGAAAATCCTGCAAAAAAAAAAAAAAAAAAAAAAAAAAAAAAAAAGAAAAAAAAAAAACAAAAAAAAAAA
>JAAHCF010000173.1:0-56745 GCA_038367545.1 Beauveria asiatica | reverse complement strand
GTTATAAAGATTTTATTATTTAATTATAATAATAAAATTATATTTAAGTAAATATATTAAAAGTAAAAAATATAAAAAAAAAAGAAAAAAAAAAGAAAAGAAAAAAAAAAAAAAAAAAAGAAAAAAGGAAAGAGAGAAAAAAACTAGCCCTAGCAAGAATTGAAGTTACTTTTCCGTAATTTGACCCTTTGCCTGTTATTCCCATGAACCCGAACCGGCTTCCGTCAGATGTTTGGCATAGCTTGCGGAAGCGCTGACAACTAAACCAACACTCGTTCACCTCAGAGACAGTACTCACCAAAGGAACCTCTCATCAGGCCAAGAAAATGAAACAAGAGAAAGCCCACTCATTTTCGTCCTGCTCGCCAAGTGCAAATCGGACGAGGAATGAATCGTAGTTGTCGTCCTTGTTCACCTCAGAAGTCGCGAGCCTTTTCCAAGTGTCGCCTCAAATGGGGCCTTTGGCGGAGTATCGTGAACTTCCAACGGGTCACACCTGCCACTCGCTCCACCAACTCGAACGAGGAGGGTCCTGAACAGCCAAATAAGTGACCGCGTTCTCGGGACGGTAGTCTTCTTTGTTCCCTGTTTTTTTTTTTTTTGCTTCCTTCAACAAAACCAAGTGTGACGGGTGTGATTGAATCATGGTGAATGACAGGTCGGCAAAAAAATTTAGGACTACCAAAGTCCTGCTTCAATCGTGGTTATAGGAAAAGCCCGATGCGGGGGTCGAACCCGCAGCCTTGAGATTGTGTGAATGCTCTTTGTTAAGAGTCTCACGCTCTACCGATTGAGCTAACCAGGCCAAATCTTGTGATGCTCTCGAGGCAGTAATTTTCACTTTCGTTTGTGGCTCCATTCACGAGATCAACAACGGAGAGGCATAATCCAAACAGTAGTAATGGCATGCATCTTGTAACTTCGCACTTGGGGTATATAAAATCAACAATTAGCCGGACCTGCTTGACATGGGCATAAAATTTTGTAAATGCCGACATTATAGGGAAATACATTTTGTCCATAATCCAGCCCGCGTACCAAAAACACATGCTGTGTCAGAGCAGGTAGCGATAGTCGGGCGCGTTATCACCAAGATCGTCCTTTTCCTCCTGCGTCAGGGACGCCCCCGCGTCAGGCGGCAGCTGATTACGCTTCCGGTTTGCATTCCAGCACATGTAGCCGTAGACACCGCACGCCGCGGCCGACAGAACGAACCAGGCGAGACAGACGCTGTAGCCGGGGACGAAGCGGGGCGAGTCGCGCTGGAGGAAGACGTAGACGGCAATGATGCCGCCGAGGTTTCCGAAGCCGACCTGCCAGGCGCTGCCGATGGCGCGGCGGTGATGGCCACCGAGATTCATGTTGAACCAGCAGACGATGATGGGCATGGCGGTGTAGGCGCCGCTGGCGACGAGGAAGAGGGCAGCGTACTGGACGCTGGTGTTGTCGTGGACGCCTAGGAGGATGGCGAAGCCGGCAATAGCGATGGAGATGGCGGCAAGGGCAAAGGCGAGGCGGTGGCGGATGCGGTCCGAGACGTAGGCAATGGCCATGGAAAAGACAAAGGCGACGGCCCAGGGCGGGACACTGCGCAACTGCGTCTCAATCTTGCCGTAGTGGAACGTCTGCAGGATGCCCGGCGCAAAGTAGGCGTAGCCGTAGGCGGGCACGATGATGCCAAAGTAGGCGAAGCCGCCGGCAATGACCTTGGGGTCCTTGAGGACAGTGAGGATGTCGCGCAGCTTGATAGTGCGCTCGATGGCGTGGTTGCCCTGGTCGGCGGCGAGGCGCGCCTTGACGTAGGTGCGCTCCTCCTCGGACAGCCACTTGACGTCTTCGGGAAAGTCGGGGAGGAGAAAGTAGATGAAGAAGCTGACAAAGACGGTGAGGCCGCCCTCGAGGATAAAGATCCAGCGCCAGCCCTTGTAGCCGCGCAGGCCATCCATCTTACCGATGGCGGCCGCGAGGAGACCGCCAAAGGCGCCGGCGAGGGTAGTGCTGTTAAAGAAGAAGGAGTAGCGTTTCTGGGCCTCGGAGCGCTTGTACCACATGCCGATGAGGTAAAAGGCTGAATGTAGTCAGTACAAGGTCAAATTGTGCAGTTGTCATTGCTCTGGAAAGAGAGAGGTTCAAGGCTCACCTCCGGGAAACATGCCCGTCTCAAAGACACCGAGAAAGAAGCGCGTGGCTAAGAGGCCGCTGTAGTTGGTGACGAGACCCTGCATTATGGTGGTGAAGCCAAAGAGCAGCATGTTGATCGAGAGCCATACGTGGGGCTTGAACTTTTTGAGCAGAATATTGGAGGGGATCTCCAAAAGGCAGTAGGGAACGAAGAAGATGACAAGCGCCGTATTGTACTTTGTGCTGTCGGGATTTCCAGGCTCCTCGAGGTGAAGGTCCTTGGCGAGGTCAAAGACTTTGGCATTGGCAATGTTGACGCGATCTAGCAGGGGAGAACAAGTCAGCGAACCGCGCGCGCGCGTCGTCGAAATAAAAAAAGACGGCGTGTATGGAAGCGCAGCAACGTACCCAGAAAAGCGAGCAGGTACATGATGCAGAGAAAGGGCACGACGTGGAGGTCAATCTTGGTGAGGATGCGGCGCTCGGTGGTGCCTGCGGGGACGGGGATCTCGCGGACAGGCTCGGCGGCCTCGAGGACGACGGCATTGTCGTTGGAGGAGCCGTTGAGCGAGCCGGCGCTCGACTTTTCGTTGGTGACGGCGACGCCCATGGTGAAGGATGGGCGTGGGAGGCAAAGTGTTGGTCGGGATCGTGGATGATCAAGTGGTGGGAGTGGGAGAGAGGCGTGTTCCGGGGACCAGACGGCTCATATTCTTTTCCGAGTGCTCAGTCATCTGAAGGGAAAGACATTAATAGCTCTGCGATGTCGGTGCTCATTTGGCTGATGGGTTCTTTGTTATTTAGTTAGCTTGGGAGCTGGCTGGCTGGTCAGCGGCGAGCCTGGTCGGGTGTGGATCTGATGGCGCACTACTCCGTTCTCCACGCCTAAAGGTTTCTGGGGCGCTGGGGATAGGGCCGAATTTTACACTCTTATTTGCTCATTACTTGTTTAATGTTGCAGCCAGCCGAATCGCAGGGATAAAGTTTGACCATATTTCCCCACGGGCTCAGCGTAGTGACCTGCGGCTGAGAAGGCTGGACTGGTTTGTGGCTTGCCGCCCCCGCGTTGGGTTCAGTTCCGAACCCATTGCCGGAACCCTGCCCTGGAATAATAGAAGAAGAAGAAAATTCTCAAAGGCTAAATATTCCACTAGGGTCGGTTCCGAAGCGGGTGCAGCGACACATGGCTCCGGTGATGGTTATTTGGTGCTGTGGTTCTCACTGCAACCACACTCAAGACGACAGCTGCCGACCCTTCCGGACAGTGGTAACTAGAGGCAGGTCCTAGTCTACAGGCAGTTGTGGGACATTGAATGTTGAAACTAAAAAAGGCAGAATTTCGCATTAATTCATTCGTACGGGCGTCGTAGTGGGTGCGGGTATCCAGACACTGGCCCGTTGGCCGCGGACCCTGATCAGTCTGTCTTGACACTAATAATGAATATTTAAATATTGACAACCGTAGAAGACAATCTTGGTCGCAGGCCGTTGCACCTCAACGACACTCCAACGCGACCAGACCGGCCCAACCTCAGCCACAGCGCAGTTCCGCTCTTATGTAACTAGGTAGGTGCCTTAAATCCTCGCGTCAGTTTCAAATGTCTGCGTTTGTAGTCCTACAGCTGCCGCACGGCACACGACTGATTTAGTTTCTCTTTCCTTTTCTTTTCTTTCTCTACACACTTTTCTTCTTTCATCCTACATTCTACAAAGGTGCAAACAAAGCTCAACTTTTTCATTTCCCCGCCGCAAGCCACCGTCCCCCCACGATAACTCCTTCAGTCTCGTCCGCGTTCCGCCCGCCCTGACGCCACCAAAAAAGTCAGCTTTGTCCGTCTTTGTTCCACCACCAGCCCGCTTCGGTTCAAACACGACATGGTTACCGCCAGCAATCACTCAACAGTTAGCCCCGCGATGATATACTTCTTTTCAAGCCACATACAAGCCGCTATTCATCAACATATTTCTCTCCTAATTTATACATCAGCTCACACGTAGCTGTCCCATTTCCTCCACGTCTTTATATCTTGCCATCCCCGCCAAACCGCTTCCACCGCGGTAATAATGCGGCGATCCGGCTTCGGTGCTTAGCCGTTGGTAGCTGCTTCTCTTTTCCATTGTTGACGCATCTTGCATTTTTGTTGACGCTCATCGCATCTTAATCGCTGATCCCATTGGCACCCAGCCCTTCCTACCGCCGGATAATGCGGTCCTGCTTTGTCGCGACAAAAGCGCCACCAAACAACATGCATGTCGCAGGCCGAGATCGACGCTACCGCTGCATGCAACCCAGATTCCTGAGCCACATTGTCTTTGTATATATTTTCATTGCCTATAAATCGTGGAATAGTGGAAGAAGCATGGTATGCTTGCATCAGAACCGCTGCCAACTGGATAGTACAGTGCTTGCCTCCAGAAACGCTTGCGTGTGATGAAAGGAAGTCTAGAATCAGAAAATGCAAATAATGCTAAGTAATTTAATGCATTAGATATCGCTGGCTCGAATAACATTACGTTCACCGACGTCAACCTAGACGTGTAGCTTAACCAAACACCTCGCCAGCCAGCCCATCGTTTTCCTTTTTTACCTGTGGCTGCATATGCATGCTCGCATTTAACAAGAGACTTCGATTCACATCATTCTGACCTTTCGCATACCGACACTATCACGGCAAGCTGCGCCTCGATAAAGAACCCCACCGAGCTAAGCGCCGTTTGCACCTTGTGAGTGAGTGTACGGTGAGAAGACATAAACATACTAATAAGATAAAAGTTGCTTAAATTCACGGGTCCCCTCTTTTTAAATACTCACCTATAATACCACGAAATCTGTTAATCCAGTTCACTCTATTTTAGTTCACTGATTCTTCTTTCGATACACACTCTCCCTCTTCTTAGTTACCCTCTACTTATGGCTTCCATCTCCCTCTAGGACTTGGATCCGCAGCACTTTCTGGCATATCGAGAGTATCGAACCTATTTGATCTCTGTCTCTCTATCTCACTCATTCTATGTTTTCTTTCACTATGGCCGGCTTTGCTGCGAGTGGAGATTCTCGCACCCAAGGCCTCCCTGATCAACCCTCGGAGTTCCAAGACATCCTCTGGAACTTGGTCGACGACTATTACTCAGAGGGTAATAATAGTGACCTGCCGATTAACTTCAACGGCGGTGACTGTGATCTAATGATGCCCTTTACAGAAACCTACGTCAAGAATGAAGCCGGCATTAACGGAATTAGTTCAGACGGGAGATCATGGCCCGGCTATACTTATATTCCAGGCCTCACCTTGCTCGGACAAGATCCCATTTTCCCTACATCAGACCCCTATCCAAGGTAAGTTAGGGTACCGAGTACCAGCTCACCAACGATAAAAACCGGCTAACAGACCTGTAACTAGTCCCAATGCTTCTTCTCCTCTCTACCAATCGGCAGATTCGGTCGTTGAGGCGCCAACGCCACCCTTCAACTTTACCGCCCTGAATACCGACACGATGGCCTACCATAGCCCAGCAAGCGACGTCTCCTCAATTACCGTCACGCGGGCTCCCATTCCCACCGTTGCTCCGCCATTGCCCACCTCGCCCGTCCGCCGCAAGCGGGAATCCTCCACTGGCTCTTCCACATCCACCGTTGACGGCGGCGGGCGCATCACTAAGCCAAAACAGAGGCTGATCAAGCATCATCCCAACGGTGGCAAGGCGCCCACGACGCCCTACCAACAGGAGCTACGAAGGCGCATCGCCGCCCCCGGCACCGGCGTCTACAACGGGTACATTGCTTCCGCCGAGGTCGCGGCTGCTGACGACGCCGAGTTAAAACGCATGTTCCGCCGGGCGCCCAGGCTCTGCACTAACCCGTCGAGCGACATGACGTTTCCCGCGCACGATACTGACAAGCAAAAGTACGTGCGTGATATGTACAACGCTATCTGGGACTGGTCCGACTATGTTGAGATAGACAAGACGCTTAGCTTAGCCAGCATAAGCGCGAGCCAACAGGCTAATATGCCGTTGCGCGAGGAGCAGCAGAAAAAGGTGTTGAGCAAACCGCTTAATGACTACATTGTAGAACAACTCTGCTGGCGTTTGCTTGTAAGTACCTAAGCGCTGTTATCATCTTACGCGGTAGTTAACCAGAGAATTGTCGGTTGCAGAACTTTGCGCAAGACGCACAGCAGGGCATACCTACCATCGACCACTGGTCCGGTGCGGACGGAGCATGGGAGTCATATGCGACCTTTGAGGATCGCGTGGCCGCCATTGGCGACAGTCTGCGCAGCTCCAAGCAGCTGGTCAAGTCGCTGCTCACGGCCGGCGACCGCTGGTGCGCGCGCATCGCCAACAACCCAAAAGGCGAATACACGCACAAGGTGAACAATATGAAGGTCAATCGGCGCAAAAATGAGCGGCTGCGCGAGGCGACGCGGAAGAAGAAGGAGGAGGAGGAGGAGGAGGAGGAGTGGCGGTAGTGTGTATTGGGAGGAGGACAGGATGAGGGCATATTGGGAAAGTTCTTCTTTTTGGCTTTTATATGAGGATATATGTTAATGACTTGATGAGGCAACGCTTGGGGAAAGTATGATCTGTATTTGCTTTGGACTTTTACGGAGTTTACGCTGCGACGCCTAGGGCAATGCAGGCACAAACGCAGGAACACACACATTACGAGCTAGACGCTTAGTATACATGGCAGTTGACGAAAACGGCGACAAAACAGGGCCGTCAATATTATAGTGTCATAAGGTATGCTATACAGGAAAAAGACAATCATCGCTATGCAATTTTAATGGAAATTCCTCTCAGAGGACTCGATATGGCTGCCCAGAGGCTTCTTGACGAAGCGGCTACGCTCCCATCCATCGATATCATCCACGTACGTCTCGCGCACGAGCTGATAGTGACCAATCTTGGGTAGCAGCTTAGTCCAAACGAGCCAGTAAACACCACCGGCGCCAATAACACCAAAGCCGACGACGCAGTGAATCCAGTACGGCAGGTTCTCGTATACGTTTTGCCCGTCGGAGGGGGGTACAAACGGCGCAACGACGAGGTAGATGTTGCTCAAACAGAAAAAGGCGGCGACGGGCATGGTGGCCTTGAAGGGTGGGTGCCAGTTGCGCTTATCCTTGTTGCGGTAGAGGTAGACGAGGCCGGCGCCGACAAAGGCGTTAATAATGGCGAGCGGATAAGAGATGAGGTTAAGGACAAAGTTATAGGCGTCGCCCTGGGGCGGGGCGAGCATAGTGATTGTGGTAATAGCCCAGTGCTCAAAGAGGCCGGCGAGGGGCGCGTTGAAAGGGCGGTTGCTGGCCCAGAAGCGGGAAAAGGGCAGGACGCCCTCGCGGCCGAGCTCCTGGACGAGGCGACCCTGGGAGAAGATGACGCTGAGGACGTTGCCAAAGGCGGAGAGGGCGACAAAGACGGAGAGAGCGCGCTCGGCCGACTCGCCGTACATGTTGCGGAAGAGCGAGGCGGCAACGAGGCGCTTGGACTCGAGCATCTCCTCCTTGGAGACGGCAGCAAAGTAGGAAATGTTGGCGAGCATGTAGAGGATGGAGATTGTGCCGATGGCGAGGGGCGCGGCGCGCTTGAGAGTGTGGGTCGGGTTCTTGGTCTCGCTCAGGGCGTAGTTTGCGTTGCTGTAGCCGACGTAGCTCCAGATGACATTGTAGAGAGCGGTGACGATGCCGTAGGCGCTCGAGTTGGTGCCCTCAAACGAGTTGTGGAAGCTGTTGTTCTCGCGCACCTTTTTGAGGTTGGCGAGCGGGGCGACGATGATGAGAATGATGACGAGGATCTTGATGATGCCGAGCGTGTTTTGCAGGCGGACGCCCCATTTCAGGGCGCAGCCGTGGACGAGAAAGGCGGTGGTGAGGCAGGCGAGGGCGATGCCGCGCTGATTCCAGCGGGTGACCTCGACGCGGGCGGCGTGAAGGATATACTCGCCAAAGATGACCGAGTTGCCGGCGGCCCAGCCGAGCAGAATGACGTAGCCGGTGTAGAGACAAGTGGTAAGGAACCGTGGCCGACGGTAGACGAACTCGAGGTAGTTCTTCTCGCCGCCGTTGCGAGGCATGCCGGTGCCAAACTCCATGTAGACGGCGGTGCCGGCGGCGGCGATGAGCATACCGACGACCCAGATGAAGAGGGTCAGGCCGACGGAGCCGCAAAGCCCGAGAATGGTGGCCGGGGTAGCGAAGATGCCGGTGCCGATGATGCGGTTAAAGATGAGAAGCGAGGCCGAGGGGATGCCAAGCTGGCGCTTGTTGTCGCGGGCAACCTGGTAGCGGGCTGGCGGAGTCAGTATTAGATGGGGGAAGGCTTTTCTTCCGGGCAGATAATGCTCAAGAGAGGAAAGACTTACCGCTCTCGTCATCGCTAACGTTTCTGACGACACCAACTTCGGTATCGCTGGCGGCCTTGAGAGGCGTCTGCGCGCCCGAAGGCGTATCTTCCTTGGAAGAAGCCATTTGGTCGCAGTTGGAGCACCGCGCCAAGAAAGATTTTTTTTTCTTGAAGAAAAAAAAAAAAAAAAGGCAAAAAGGAGAAAGACGAAAGATAAAAGTCCGGCGAGGGGGATATACGCTTTAGAAGAGGAGGCCCGAAAACGAGGAACGAGGGAAATGGGGCGTATTTAAAAAAGAGAGGTTTTCGCCTTCCCTCTCCCGAGACGGGGGCCCCGTTGGGATGAATCCATTTTCGAATTGCACCATGGGGAGTCGTTGTGCGGCAGGCTGCTCAGCTGGGTCAATGGGCCGGGGGGCTGGATCCGCTTAGCTCAATTGTGCCATCGGACCCTCAACTTGGATGATGGGAGCACGAGCAAGGTTGCTGTTTCTAGACGATGGAGATGTTTATGGAACAAGTTGACGTGCATGCCAGAACGATCCCGCAGGCAATGGGTGCTGATTTTGACATGTATAAACGGCTCATAATCTAGTGTCTGATTTGATGCAATTGAATATACGGTGTCCCTGTGATACAAGCTTATACAATGCATCGGCGTACAAAGTAGAGAGACGAGGGAAAAGACCATGACTATTATCAAAAAAATTTATTTAACGTTATTGCTTTTGCCTTCTAGAAGGGGCAAGCCTCACAAGCCGCCAATACTAGTTAGTTAGCCTGGTCGATGACGCGATCGTGGCTGGACTCCACACAGCCAATCAAAACGGCCGCCTCAGCAAATTTAGCTGGATATGCCCCACCAAGGCGGATACGAATTTCGGGCCTGTTTCTTCGCCGGCTCTGGTGGCTTTTCTGTGGCTTGCAGGCTTACATAGTTACCTGTTACAGGCATGCTCATGAAATAAGGTACGTATTGGTATGCCTGTTGCATGTTGTCTCATTGGGTGCTGTCGAAACCACCCTTCTTTCTTCTGTCTTGCAGCAGAGCCTCTTCTCTTGTTCCGCATCCCGCATCCGCATCCGCCAGCTCGGGACCCTCCCACCAACACCCATGCCGCCCGACTCCCTTTCCGTTCCGCCACGTGTTTTGCTGCCACCTCGCCCTCCATCGCCCTCCATCGCCCTAGTAATGTGCAACCTGTCGTCGTCGTCGTCGTCGTCGTCGTCGTATTGTCAGCGGCGCATGCATGATCGCCGCTTCCCGCAGCTGAGGCCAGCTCTTCATCCGTCCTAGGACCAAGCCTGGCGTCGCTATTTTGCGTTTCGCTCGCTGCCTCACCACAATACACAAGGCCTGGCCCATGTTGCGTGATTTTGCATTAAAACGTTGACCATTAATAAAGACGTCACCTGTCCGATGGAGCCAGTCTTGGCCGTTGTCTGTCACAAGTACGAGTCGCTTCCGGGTGTCACCTTTCAATGCGAAAGTGCAGCTTGCAGCCTCGTCACACAATGCCTTCACGATGCCTATATTCGACCATGAGCAGATTTGATTCGAAATTTATTAGACTAACACCCTGTCTATAGAGGCAGTTGCGCATTATTATCGACCCCTGTGGCGTAATTCACCCACTTGACGCCATTCTTGCCCGTTCCCAATGTCCCACCTGTCGTCAGAGTCGTAAGGAGAGTCGTAGACCAGCACAATACGGCTTAGTCAGTAAGAAAACAATAAATCAACGCTTGAGTATGCTGTCTTTTGACTTTTTTTTGGTTGTGAAAAAAAAGCGGAAAAAAATCGAGCGAGACCATCCCTTGACGGTATCATAAATCAATGCAAACAGACGCCCTTGCCGCGCCTACGCCACAGCGCGCAGGCTCTTCAGGGGTACGTCCTGGTTCAGCTTATCGCATCGAATCGTGCGGTCCGAGTATATCTGGCCCTGCTTCCAGTCGGGGTTCTCCCATGTGGTGTCCTCGCATTTCAGGTCGAGCTTGGCCTCGCCCTCGGCCCAGAAGCGGCTGCCCTCGCTGGGGCACGTCCACGTCTGGTTGACGGCGAGCGTTTCCGTCGGGCGTGAGTAGTTAAACGTGCCCCAGTACGTCGGGTTGCCGCCGGCGTCGGTGCAGTTGTAGTTGATGGTGCCGTAGAAGAAATCATCGAGCTGGTTGGACGCGGTCGAGCACTGGTACTCGTAGTCGACGGCGTCGTTGGCGAGGGTAAAGTTGACATAGCCCCACGAGTTTTGGTGCGCGGGCGTAGTAAAGGTATAGCTCGCGTGAAAGTCAAAGTCCTTGACCTGCAGCGCCGTCACCTTGGTCGATTTTGTCGTGCAGGCCCAGTTGTCGGGGCTGGTGGCCGGCGCGGCGAGGGCCGACGCGGCAAACAAGGCAGCAGTGAGGCCGTACATGGTGATGATGATGAGTGTGATGAGGGGTTTGAAGTGGGTGTATGTATGTGTGGAAAAGTGTATATGGTCTTGGTAGATGGATTGGCTTGTTGGGAATGTGTAAAAGATGAATAAAGCTGACTCTGTGTCTTGAATGTGAAGAGTAGTGTCGAGTCAACCAACTACGAGTGGTCGCACTCGCCCTTCTTATACATGTCACGACGCCAGCCGACGAGCTCTTTGAGAAGCGGTGCAAACCCCGACAACCCGAGAAGCAGTCGATTTAAAGTGGCCGAGTCCACAATCAATGGAGAATTTGCAGAGACATTGCCACGATTGCTCATGCGCAAGAATACGTCCCGTCCACAGCCGTCCGGATGTGCAGGTGTGAATGCGCCTGCACGAGGTCGCATTAGGCCAAGCTTTTATGACGTAGCACCGGGCTTCGTATTTGCTTGCTCACTTACGGTCGCACATTAGCTAATCAGCCGCCATTCGCGCAAATGGGATGCATTCGAGATTCGCTCCACATGATACCACATCACACCAACACGGCATCTTTGAACGCCTATTTCTCTACTAATACGGATATAATGAAATAATTTTTTATATACGCTAATAGATAATTAATTAATCTATAATTTACTATGTACTAGTTTCTATCTATAGTTTTATTCGTAGAGAAATAAACGCTTAAAGATGCCGTGTTTTGGTTGCTTGTGGTGCCCTGTGACAGCGTGCGTGACAGCGGCTATGTTAG
This sequence comes from Beauveria asiatica, assembly GCA_038367545.1. Lineage (NCBI taxonomy): Eukaryota > Fungi > Ascomycota > Sordariomycetes > Hypocreales > Cordycipitaceae > Beauveria > Beauveria asiatica. Next base: position 45,123 of record JAAHCF010000173.1, on the reverse strand, counting down.
TGCTGTGATGGGTAAAGCCTAGACACACAAGACACCACAGGTAGGGCACAAATCACCACAGGGCACAAATCACCACAGGGTACAAGGCACCACAGGGCACAAGGCACTACAGGGCATAAGGTATGGTACTAAGGTACCTACCTACCTATGATGTGGACGAATTATTCATTTATACCTACAAATAGCGGTACCTTCTAGTACCAGCTAATATGCGACCGTAGCCCACTAGCTTTTAGTCAGTTTAGTACCTACTCGGTACCGTCTAGCGGATCGATTCGTCCATGATTATTATACCCGCCTGGCGCGTAGTGTCCTTATTCCAAGATTTTTCTTTTTATTTTATTTTCTTTTCTTTTCTTTTTGAATTTTTCCTTTATTTTCGATGCTCCGTTGCACACATCATCCGATTCATGGCAAATGCCTCATCCACGCGCGATCACGGGCATGCCGCCGCCACTTTGCGCCGTTGGTGCCCGGAACGTGCCTCTCAGGTCTCGGCTGCCCTGGGACAACAACACTCTGTGACTCGTCCCGTTTATCTCTCTCTTCTCTCCCCAGAATTCTTCTTCTCAAACAAATAAACAAACAAATTTCATCTTCTTCCTGTTTAATTTCAAAAGAAAACATTTCCCATGGCTTTGACCAGCGCGAGGTCACGACTCAGACATATTCCATGTTGTTCCCGGACTACGAACCCTTGTCTGGAGAATGCGGCTTCTCCAAGAATAGATCACCGCGATCTGCGGGACCCCGCCCAAAAAGCTCGTATTGAAATCGGTTCTGCGGGTGAGAAACGCATCGTCATGCGCTTGCAGATTTTTCTTCTATAATTATACCTTGGGCTGTATATTCTCTGCCCATCAGCGTGGGGCGAGAGCCAAGTTATTACCGGCCACCAAAGCCCAATTGTTGTACTTTGAACCTTTCTGGACCCTAACCGCATGATTATGCACGTCGCCGAGACACCATCTAGTTAACCGACTTGGCCTCGGGGATTTGGAAAATGTCGATGGACCGTCTCCATCGCAAACAAACCGGTGTACGGAAGAAGCCCATATTCACCCCTCAGCCCTCAGCTGCCATGGGGCACAGTTCAGCTCACCTCGTAAAACGCGCATATAATATATGCTCACTTGCATCACATTTGCGAATTTATGACGCTCCAGACTGGAACTGTTTATGCACCTCTATCCGCTCGCAAGCCTTTCTGCTTCAAGTCGGTACTTCGCAAACAATGCCGGTCCATCGTCGTCTTGTCCCTTGCCCGTGTCGTCCATGTCACGTTGTACCGATCGTATGCACAAAACATGCCCTCCGGTGCCGTTTTTGCTATTTGGGCACTTGTACCAAGACACTCATCGCCTTCCCCTGCCTGGGCGGCGATGCATGTCGCAGGTTGCTCTACTGCACTACATGCTCCTGCAGCTTTCAGCAGGGATGTGTCGTTGCCGCCGAATTGTCATGTGTTAGTAACTAGTGGATAGCATCTAGAATGTTGGCAAGATTCCACAAGTGGCAGTGCTTCACCGTCATTACCGCAAGGCTGGTAGTGACAGCTATGTGCGCACGGTTCTCGAGCTATTACGTCACATTTCGAGATATCCAGCCCACCTAATCGTAAATGTAATTGTGAATTAAATATACGTTTGAGTATTTTTCAGGCCTTGTTATATTGCTAGTCATTGCTCTTACCTGCCCTGTTCCTGCTTCGAGCTTTGACTCGGTGGTGTCATGGACAGCGCGAATTCTGCATCATTGGTAACATATGTCGCCAGGTCCATTTTTACAGATTCAATAAACATGGCCATAAAATCGCACGCTCATGTATCCGAGCTTTAATCGCATGTTTCCCCTCCCAGTTGCGGCTCGGCGCTTGGGAGGGGGGCTGGATCCTCACTGCTTGACTGCCTGACAATGTACTCCGTCTGCCGGCATTGCATTGCAACCTATACGAGGTTTATCAGCTAACTTGAAATGTGGCCCTAAAAAGTATATCGAAAATATGAATGCGTCGCTTTCAAATCTTACACCAGCTTCTCCGCACCTGAGCATCGTTTCTCCATTGAAAGAGGCCTGCACGCCGGCCGCCATTGGCAGTTGATCAGCGACGTGCAGCAGAAATAACGCCACACAATGTCCAAGCTGTCTGGGCTGTGCAATCCATCTTCTGCATTCAGGTAACACGAGAGAAAACCTGGGCGTCATCTCTGCGAACCTCGAGCATCGAGTATAGAATTCGCCGGTATGACGTCACCGCCGGACCTTGCGACGTATCCGCGCCCAGATTTTGTCCGTCCGGGTTTGCAGTGGGAGTCGCTCAATGGACCCTGGGACTTTTTGTTTGACGATGAAGACGTTGGGCTTGATGCAAAGTGGCATATGCACGGCCTCCCCGCTGCCGTGACGCTGTCCAGCACTGGTAATGACAATGCTACCTTGCAGTTTGATGAGGTTGGAAATCATGTCACGCAGAGCATCGTATCTGAAACGCAGAAACACCTCGGGGATAATGCGCTTTACAAGACATTCAATAAATCTGAGAACGCAAAGACTACTATACAAGTGCCCTTTGTATTCCAGTGTCCGGCCTCGGGCATCAACGACCGGGGTGTCCATGAAGTGCTGTGGTATGAGCGAGGCATCAAAGACCTGCGCACAGAAGACGATCAATCTCGCCGAGATGTGGTTTTGCTTCGCTTCGGCGCTGTCGACTACGAAGCCACTGTATGGGTCAATGGCCGGTTGAGTGGGCGACACCGCGGTGGCCACGTGCCGTTTGACGTGGACATTACCGATGCGCTCGACGGCTCCGCCAAACAAACCTCGCATCGCGTGACCGTGCGCGTATACGACTCTGCATACGACCTTGGCCAGCCGCGCGGGAAGCAGTACTGGGGCGCGCAGCCCGAAAGCATCTTTTACACGCCGTCTGGCGGCATCTGGCAGTCTGTGTGGATGGAAGTTGTTCCTCGCGCACGCATCGCGGACAGCTCCCACGGAACCGTGCTGCGATCAAACGATATCGAGGAGGGCATCCTACACGCTACCATTGGTGTTGTAGGGCGCAGGGTGGCGGAGAGACTGGATGTTGAGCTGGAAGCCTGGTACAACGGCCATCTCGTCTCTGCTTCGAGCAGGAAGGCTCTGTCGAAAGAGACGAGTCTGGCTGAGCTGGAGCTCGACATGAAGCTTACTCGATCCTTTGCTGAGAAACATCTAAAGAGTAGTGCGGACAATGCCAGTTACCGGAACGGTACCCTGGCCGTGTGGTCCCCGGAGAGCCCTCTGTTGTACGACGTCATCATCAGACTCTACGACTCAAAAGGCAGCCTCGTCGACCAAGCCAAGAAGCGCGTTGGCATGCGATCCATTGAGTCCTCAGACGGCCTGTGGAAGCTCAACGGCAAGCCCTACTTTCAGGCGCTCTGTCTGGACCAGGGCTACTGGCCCGACACGTTCATGACGCCGCCGTCGTCGTCGGCACTCAAAACGGACATTGAGCTCGCCAAGCGCATGGGCTTCAACGGCTGCCGCAAGCACCAAAAAGTCGAGCCCCCCGCATTCTACCACTGGGCCGACACGCTCGGCTTCCTGGTCTGGGGTGAAATGGCGAGCGCGTACCAGTTTAGCAGCGAGTACGCGGACCGCTTCACCCAGGAATGGACCGAGGCCGTGAAGCTCGTCATCAATCACCCTTCGGTCGTCACCTGGACCACGGCCAACGAGAGCTGGGGCTATCCCTCACTCCACGACGACGCGCAGCAGCGCAACCATGTCCGCGCCCTCTACCACCTGACAAAGTATTCGAAGCCCCCCCCCTAGAGACCCGTCAACGATCGTAACGCTAACAACTTCTCCCCTCCTCCAGGTCCCTGGATCCGACCCGTCCTGTCAACGACAACTGCGGCTGGCAGCACGTCGCGACGGACCTCACCACGTTTCACGACTACAGCGACGGGCCGGAGCTTGAGAGGACGTGCGCCAGCCTCGACCTGATCCTCGCTCCAAAGGCGGGCCGGGACGTCCTTGTCCGCGAGATTCCGGGGCGAGACCCCGGTGCCGGGCACGACGCCGGCAAGCCCGTCATGTGCACCGAGTTTGGCGGCGTCAGCATTGCCGCGGCGGCGTCGGCGGGCGATCGGGACTGGGGCTACACGACGGCGCAGGACCCAGAAGACTTGCTGAAGCGCATCGAGCGTCTTGTGCGGGGCGTCGTCGAGGGCGGCCACTGCTGTGCTTTTGTATACACTCAGCTGTACGTTGGCTCTTTCATGGCATATCTGGCCCCTCGTAGTGTCCTGTGCTGCTTGGGTGCAGACTAACGAATGCTCTTTTCAGGACGGATATCGAGCAAGAAGTCAACGGGCTGTACACGTTTGATCGAACGGAGAAGCTGGATGCAAGCAAGGTAAAGGCTGTAATCGATGGAGCTCTCAAAGTATTCTACGACAGAGTGTCTGTGAAGTTGTAAATCAGATTTCTGGATCCGGAACCACCGATACATGGTATTTCTCGGTGTATTGTCTCAAGACTTGTCGACGAACGGGCTTCGCACGATATGAGATGACGCGCTGGCGCGAGCTTCTCTGGATACTACCATCCAGTAAACACTTTATTTTTTTGCTTTAGGCTGGCGACTCGTTTCATTTAATGTCATATGCGCTAATAGACAGCTTTTCCTTTTCTTTCCGTCGCTCGGAATATGTATCGCTTTTTATCTAATTCTGCAAGAAAAGTCTACAATGCTGCATTGCTTGCAAGTGTATCGCCGACCACAACTGTGGCTGCACAAGCTTCATCATGGCAGTCAAGTACAAAATCTAAAATCAATCCACATATGGTCGCTTAATCCAACTGAAACGCCATATCCGGCCCAAAATGGCACTACCTGGCCGTGCATAGATTTCAAAGGCGGGAAACCAGCCTAGGAAAATAGCAAATTTGCTGCGCTCCGTCCCCAAAGTCACTCTCACATCTACCTAGACATGATTGACTGACCACCATCTTGCGTGACTCGTTGACGGATTGAAATCTTGAGCACACCGCTTCCCAAGCGAATTACATCTGTTGCACGCCTTTCTCTAGAAGCAGCAGTTTCCACACCACGTGCTATCAGAACCCCAGTCTTCGGATTGCTCTTGTCAAAGGACGTCAAGTCCTTAGATGACCTCCAACTCTCCGCTGTACTCTCTGATTCATCGGCACTCGAGGACTCCACTGATGAATCATCCGAGTCATAGTCTGAGCTCGCGCTTTCGAGGCGGACACCAATGGCAGCGTTTGGAGCAAAGAGTAGCGCCTCTCCGGTGCGGAGCGATACAATCTGTCGAAAAATGTCCGCCAACAAGTCTTCGGAGCCGCCAATGCGCAGCGTTGGCGTCACAAAGGCCTCATTGCCATCGTGGTCCGGGTCAGTGGCTGAACTGGCACCCAGCTTTGAGGCACCGGCGAGGTGCGACTTGAGTGTGTTGAGCCACTCGGGCGACGTGAAACGATGCACAATAGTTGCGGAGCACAGATCGAGCAGCTTTGGTGATATGGTCGGCTCCTGTGTGGAGATGAAGACGCGCGCAGCAAGGTGGCGCTGTAGTCGAATCGCGGAGAGGAGTCTCTCGGTGAGAGTCTCACATTCAGCAGAACCTGTCATGTATTTGTGTGCCTCATCCAGGGCCACAACACGACCAACATCAGACTCTTGCTCCAGAAACAAGCTGAGACAGATGGTGAATAGCGAGCATGCGGTCACGTCTGTGATGCAGGGACATGACAAGTCAACAATTGTCAGCCGACCAGACTTGAGAGTTTATTAGCAACTTTTTCTTTTTCAGGTCTCAAAGTTTCATCGTACCTTTGGAGTCCACGTTTTGTCGATTGTCTTGGCTCCTTTGGCAAACTTTCCAGTCTGAGTCTTCTTTCCCGTGCCTGATCGAAGCCGGGTTTGGGTAGCATGATCGGGCACCATGAAGCTCTCGAGAGCGTCAAGGCGCTGCTGAAGAGGACCCAGCTGCGTGCCAACTAGGCCCTCATCTGTGAGGCGCCTCTTGAAGTCTCCATAGCTGAAGCCATCTTCGCCAAGGGCCTGCTGTTCAAGACGCATATTCCGCAAAATGCGCGTCACAGTATGCATGTACAGAGGCCAGGCGTCTCCTGCAACCGAGCCCATGGCCATGAGGTCAAGCATACGCTTAGTGTTGAGCTGGGAGTCGTGGATCCGGAATTCCTGGACAACGACATTTGGAAGGCAGCTGTATATTTTCTGTTTTTTGCCAGAATTAGCAATGGATGCCCGGTGGCGTGGAACGGAGAGTATACCTCGATTTTGACCCGATTGGTAGGCGCACACAATACTCGCACCTTGACAGCAGGATTAGACGACAGGTATGCAGCTTCAGCAGGTGTGCCGCCGGTATCGGAGTTGAAGGTATCGTAATGAAAAACGACGCCAGTAAGGGGGCGCGGCAACTTGTTCGCGTCCGACGGCAGCAAGCAATTCTCCAGCAAGCAGCTCAGAGAATGGCTCTTGCCTGAGCCTTGGCTTCCGCAGATGAAGACACTGGAGGGGCTCGTCACGTTGTAGAAGATGCGGGGATCGCTTGACGACGGTTGCTGGCCATTTGTGCCCTCTCCGATGGTGTTTGGAGATATGCCGCCCAGCAGTCCGTACTGACTGAAGGTGCTACCGTCAGACGAGCCGGAGAGCTGGCTGGCCCGACTCCTGACGGCCGTGTTGAATATGGGCGTGTTTTGCAGGTCCAGGCTCGTCCCGCCAGTTTGGGTGCGCAGTAGGCGCATATGGCGGGCAAACTCGGAAGAGTCGTCCGATTCTCCATCAAAGCTAGGCATATTGAGGGCTCAATGGCAACCGAGATACTGATGCAGAGTCCAAGGGATAGAGGATAGAGGCAGAATCTTATAGAAAAATTTCCAAGCTGGAAATACCAGTGAAAGACGCGAAGATTGAGCTTATTAGCTCCACTATGGTGTTTGCGTGAGAGTCACTGCAACGTGACTTTGCCGGCAGGCACGCAGAGTTGGTTTTAACGTATTGAAATATAAATCATCTTTATCTTTATAGCCTTGTAGCCTCAATTCTCATCTTGAAACCGATGGTCTTTTTGACTAGTAGATGCTCTTTAAAAAAAAGGGGGGGGGGGCCTACCTACCTATGTACCTACGTACAGGGCAACGCGCTCCATCAGCAGATGGATTATTAGTGCAGTGCTATTTAGCCTAACACTTCCCTGTTATAGCACGCAGCCTCGTTTGTCACGGCAAGCAAGTCGTTGGCAATGAAAGTGAAGCAATAACTCAGGTCGCAAGCATTTTAGCTCTTCCTTGTAGCTGTCGGGTCGTTACACCGAATTGAGTTGGTATTTTTCCGTTTGCGATTAGCAGCCTGTTACTCCAACGTCTCCCTGGTGCGACCGGGTACGTGGTCCTTTCCAATGATCCAATGAGGTTTGCCATTGGCAACGCAACGAATTGTGTCACCACTGAAAAGTATGTAGGCTGAAGAAAACTGTTCAATCAAAGTCCTTTAATCTGTCTTTTCGTCCGTCTTTTCCGGTTCGAAAAAGGCTACTGGGACACCACGCCCCGGGCACCCAACAATCTCTGCCTTGTGATACTGCGCGTTCCAATCATCACGATACTCCAGCCTTTCGTATTTCTGTAACAATTTCACCACTGCGCCGCCACAGAGTCAGTAAAGGTAACGGCTACTCTTCCACACGGGGTACGTACAGGCGTAGCCAATTTCGGTAATGGCAAAGTTCTGGCCAATGCAAATACGCGGCCCGCCGTTAAACGGCACGTACTGCCAGGGGCGCGGCGTCCAGTGGTCCCAGCGGTCGGGGCTGTAGATGTCCGGATCCGCAAAAGTCTCGGACACGGGTGGGTAGAGGTCGCGGCGTCGCTGCATGGCGTAGGTGCTGTAGATGACGTGGTTCCCTTTGAAGCATGCAATATCGGGCTGACCAGGCGCTCCGGTCAGTGTAGAATCCTGCACTACGCAAGCGTATTAGTATCATGACAATTCGGGGATTTGATCCAAATTAGCTTACAGCAAGACCGGATGTTGTAAGGCACAGCTGGGTACAGGCGCAGTGTCTCATTAATGGCATGAGTCAAGAAAGTCATGCCTTTGATATCTTCGTATGTCGGGTTGCGGTCCGGCCCGACTTTTTCCAACACTGTCTGGCGAAGCTTGGTCCAGACGGCAGGATAGTTGGCTAGCTCGTAGATAGTCCAAGAGAGTGTCGCGGCCGTGGTGTCGCGGCCAGCCAGGAGCACAGCCATAATCTGGTCGCGAATGACCTTGGGATCGCGGGAGAAGAGCGCAATGTTGTGGAGAAAGGTGAAATGCTTGTCAGACTTGGACAGCTTTTCCAGCTCCTCTGGCGTCAGGGACAGCGTCTGCTGAATGTATGGTGTCATGAACTTTTCCAAAGTCTTGATGCCGTCACGGTATTGCTGCTTCGGAATGAAGCGACGAAACGGCCTGTAATGTTAGCGGGGTGAGCAATGCAAACTGCGAATTGTACATACATCATGATTGTCAAGATCATTTGAAGTCGCTGCACGACGGTAAAAGCGTTGGAGAAGTCGCTATCGGGGCTGGCCAAGGTGAGCAAAGCATTCAATAGTGTCATGCAAGAGAACTTACTTGTCGAGGCTGCCTACGCCGCTGCCCAGCAAAAAGTCGGTGGTAAGATCAAGCGTCATGCGATAAAACAAGTCGCACATGTCCACAGTCTCGCCAGAGGCTGGCAACTTGGAGATGAGCTTGTCTGACCAGCGCTCAAATATTTCCATGTCACAGACTCTATCCTTGACGAACATGGGCCGGATCAGTGTTCGGCTATCGTGCCACGGGGCGCCGTCGGTCGTGAAGATGCTGTCACCAAGGAAAGGCGCCCACACCTCGTGGAACGTTGGCCCCTTGCCATAGTCGGCAAACTTGGCTGTCAGGACCGTCTTGATATGCTCGGGCTCTTGGGTGAAGATGATACGACGCCCGAAAAAGAGAGCCTCTACAGCATTTGGACTTTCTGGGGTGCCAGCCTCAAAAAGGCTCTTGAAGAAATCGTAGAGACGATTCTGATTCTGGTACTTTACTGCAGTCAAGGAAAACCGGACAGCTATTTCAGAGAGCGTCAGTACATAGAGTCTTTGTGAATACAAGTTGTGGTTGAGATGAAGTGAATGGATGGGATGCATACCGGAGATGGGGTCGTCTGCAATCGAGGGTGCTCTGATGCCGGACGACTTGGCAACCTTGTGTGCGACCGTGAGCCAGTTGAAAATGAGAAACAAAAGCAGACAGACAGGAATGGCCAGAGCCACCGTCGTCGTATTGACAGCCTCGAAGAGCATTATGGCAGATGCAAATACTTGGGTTGATTCTGTTTGCCTTGCTCTGTTTGCCTTGCGACTGAATGCCCTTCCGTAAAAAAAGGGCGAGGGGAAGCGTTTTAAACCGGCAGTCCCGGCCCAGTCAAGCAGCCCAGTCAAGCAGCCCAGTCAAGCAGCCCAGTCCAAATCCAACAAGACGGTTTGAGCCTAGACCGGGGATGAGATGGCGACCCATCGAATCTCGTCATCGCTTCAAGCCGGCCTGGAAAGTTTCCCAAATTCCAGCGGTGCGGGGGAACCTTTGGCTCGGAGTTCAAACGAGGCTTGCCTGGTGCTACCACCCTCTTCTCTCTTGGGACAAGGACTAAGCCCAACACGATTGATGAGTATTCGAGCCTAGTATCAGCCCACCAGCTTGCCTAGGTAGTTAATAATGGCTTCGAATTGCACGCCTTTTCCAGCGATTTATTAGCGCTCAGCATGTGAAGCGGCCCACCACCATCAGCTTTCCCCGGACTCATCAGGCGGGTGGGTGGGCTCTTACCGATCGGCCAATGGCTGGCCGATGGACGGTCAGCCGATCAGGTAAACAGTTAGCTGATGTCACAGCATCAAAGCTCCGTATAGTGGCAGGATTGGGCTGGCAGAAGCTAGCAATTAGTGCTGTGGTGACTGTCATTGTTACAAGGAAGAAATGTCAACTCAACTCCAACGTACCAACTAACGAGTTAGCTTGTACAAGTCAAGCAAGATTCGAAGCATCTCAGGCCATCACTGCTTCTACCCAGCTTGTCTACGGAATGGCTGCCCACGTTCTGTCACAAGCTCGGATCGATCACGCGAAACTATAGTTCTGAAACTGTACAGTCGAACAATAAAACATCCAAGATGACATAATCGCACATAAAGTATGCTGCACCCTGCAGAATAACGAGCTACCCACAGCGCTGCAACCACAACCCAGTGCTACCCCAACTGCCGATCCAGCAATTATGCGCTGCACCTGCTATTTAGGTAGGTAGTTGGTAAATAGTTGGTTGATTATCATCTCCTCACACACGTCACTTGCGGAAGCCTGGAACAACTCTGATCCCGTTTCTGCATCACCACCGCAAGGCTGGATGAGATTCCAGGGGGTACACGTTTCACCCATCGGTCGTCGCGGATTAAATAAATACGCGCGTACTGGTAATTTGATTCTGCGCTCATTATTGGTGTCGTCGCAAGGGCCCGTCATGTCACTTCTGCTGATGATGCGACAGCCTCACTATCGAGTTCGTTCCAGACCCACATAGGCAGCCGTCGTCTGAAGATGCGGCGCCCGTGCTGGGTGCCTTTCCCTTGCGATTGCGCGTGACAGTAGCCATTGTTCAGGTTCGACTACGCTGATTGTGTTGGGTCGAAGAAAATTGAATTGTGTGAATAGATGACTTGGTCAGCGTAGAATTAATATTATTCAAGGTATGTGAGTAGTTTGCTAATAGAATTGAGTAATGCCATAACTGGCGCTGCAAATGGTGCCGAGGCAGGTATAATCAAGGCCACACAAGCCCTGGGGCTTGCTTCAAATGGTCGCGGAAATGGGTAACTCGGCATGCAAAGCCAAAAATATGTGATATGATGGAGGTGGTCAAATGTACAGCACCACGATGCATAAAGGCTGTAGATATAAAAATGTATGCGTATAAAAGTATCCAGAAAAGAAAGGCCCGGGCCAAGTCTAGGTTCGAAGCATCATGAAATGTCGTATCGTCGTGGAATATGTGTGGTGTAAATTGTGAACGATGAGTATCAAGGGAAGATTTGGTTAGTCGTCGTCGCCCCACCATCCCAGCTCGTTCATCATCGGGCTTGAGCCAACGGCGCTCAGGCGCGCCAAGTTGGTCGGTGTTGTTCGTAGCTGAGGTACAGTAGGGATGATGTCGGGTGATACGGGACTGTCCGGTCGTGGAGTGTCTTCATATTCATATTTCGGTTCACCATCTTCCGGAACAGAAACCATTGCGCTCGGCGAGGAACGAACACAACCCAGCTGCTGGGTTTTTGATGTTGCCATGGTGTGAGACGAGGAAGATTGTATCAGCATTGTTTCGCTAACGGAAGAGCTTAAGTGCAAAGAGGTTTTGTCGCGTCCGCTTTGCCAGGATGGCATGGTAAGGTGCCCATATTCCGAGAAGTCTGTTGTATCCGGGGTTGATGTGGTGTCATCCAAGTCAAGGGTCATCTCCCGTTGCTCCGACTCTTCACACCGATGACTGGCCTTCAGCATGCCCTTCAAGGGAGTTTCAGCTGTCAGTGCAGGTGTCAGAGATGGCTGGATAGAGTCCAGAATGCTATCGGTGTCCGCGGTGCTGAAATGGGAAAGTTGATCGGTTGTCGCTGTGGATGCACGACGACTCTGACAGGCAGATGCGGCAAGAGCATTCTGAAAGAATGGCTTCTTTCGGGTCGAGGGCGGCGCGGGAAACCCGAACTCAATCATGGCTTCTACTGCACTAATTTCTGCCGAAAAGACGCTGTCGGTCTCGTCTACTTCCACCTCTTCAGCCGTGCTTGCTCTCGGAAATCCCAACGTATTGCACCCCTCTGCTGGCTGCAGAGGCGCCTCGCTGGGCCGCTCTTTATTGTGTTGTTGCTTGTTTCTCCAGGCAGAGAGTAGCATTTCCTCTTGTCGAGTGACAGCCATGTAGCGATTGTGGCTGCCAGAGTCATCAACCGAGGAACGGGCAGAGCGAAGAAAAAAGTCGACAGAGGTCGGACTCAGAGGAGGTGTGAGTTCCTCTGGTGGCGTGTTTGCTGGACTTGAGAGTTTTTTCGCAGCGGGTAGATTGGCCAAAGGTGTCGCTGCATTTGGGCTGCTTTCCACGTCACGCTCTACTCGAGAAGGCCCTCGGCCAGCCAGCATCGTCACCGCCCGTGCCTCTCGAATATAGTTAGCACTAGAGTGCAAGGTCGATATATTAGAGACATTTGACATTAATGACGTGCGGAGTGAAGTCGCGTCGTGAAAGAGTGTGCTCGATTTTGAACCAGATCTTCTGGAAACCGAAGTGTCAGTGCTCAGCCTCCTGGTATTGGGAAAGGTCATGTACGTGTTGGCAGATGCAGAGCTGGCTTTTCTTGAACGGTGCGTTGGCCGATAGTCTGACGCTTGCGATGGAGCTCTGGAGGGTTGTGTGTGTGAAGTAGTACAAGTTGTGACGGTAGTTGGCAGGTGGCGTTTTGGATTGGTCTGAGAGTGTAACACGAGTACAGGCCCGTCATCTTCTTCTGAATCGGATGATAGCATCAGCATGCTTGTCTCTTGTAGATCAGGATGGGCAATAGTCTTTGATGGCTTGGTGCTTGCGGTCACCTTGCTGGCCGTACTGTTGGATCTGTCGCGAAAGGCTGCCGGAGTCAATCCAGTCATAAATGCCGTCTGGGGAGTTGGTGGGAGAATGTCATGTAGCCATGGCAGATTTTGACCTGCTTCGGTCACTTCGTCATCCTCTGTACTGGCCTCTTCCATATCTTCCTCGTTCCTTTGTTGCTCGCCCTCCAGCGTCTCTGCCTTTTTCCTGAGCTGCCGCAAAGTCATTTGCTGATAGTGATAATAGAGAGAGGGAGCTTCCTTCATCAAGTTTCCACGATTTTTTCCACCCATCATATGACTATGCTGCGACTTTTCCACAGCTGGCCAAGGCATTTCATCCTTGGTGTCGCGTTTGTGAATTTTTTGTGACTTGCCGTTGGGCGTCAGAGACGTGGAAGGAGACCTGTTGAAGCTTCCTACATCGTTTGCAACAGTCTCGTCGGTACGCAGCTGACTATGCGAAACCTTGCGCGACAGGCGAGACGCATTGCGCAGATTGGAGAAGTCGAGCATGGGTGGCTTTTTTCTTAGTTTGGGATCATTTGAATGGTTTTCCAGGTCAAGCATCTTGTGGATTTTGGACGGCACTCCTTTCGACATGACAGGGGCTGGAGGAGGAATATCGTAGCGCAACCTGATGGTAGATGAGGACTGCGTTTCTCTCAAGCCGCGAGTCATCTTACTCGTGCCACGGTCGCTGTCGCTTTCAAGGCCACTGGATTCGAAAATAGCCGGCAGCATATCCGAATCACTTGTCCATTCGTCTTCTGATGGAGCGATTGCTACACGGACATCGGAGGAGTCGTCTTCTGTGCTAGTATAACTGGTAGCGGTGCCACCGCTAAGCCCTGAGGAGGCGTCGTCCCATGGTTTGGGGGAATCTATGCTGATGGGAGTTGAGCCAAGGATCTTATGTGCTTTGCTCAAGGGCTCGGCAATGAGGAGCTGAGGCGGCGACTTCTTGCGACCCTTGACGAAAGTAAATCGGGCCATGCTGTCGAGAGCGAGAGCAACTTTAGGGGCCGACCAGCCGCGGCTTGCACAAGTTGTCTACGCCAACAGACTGGTTCGCAGGATGGGTGTCGAGTGCAGGTCTCAAAGCATAAGCTGCAGGTTTTGGCCGCAATTATGTCGTGTGATAAGCAATGAAGGTGAATGAATGGGGTCGTCTTTCTGGGGGAGGGGTCAAGGCTGAATCATGCAGCCGCAAAGCCGATGAGCGTGTGGCGCAGGCGGACAGTTGTGGTCAACGCCGTCTGGTATGGCGCTATTGCGAGTGCGTTTTTGAGGTAGGTATGCAGCGGCACAGACTATAAAGGCGCAGAAAGCAGCAGGACCCAGCTAGTTATGAAGAATTGGGGGAGACGAATAAGAACAGGAAAGGAGTGGAAGTAGAGATGCAAGCGAATTTCAAAGAGGGTCAGTGTCGACAACCAGACGAATAGTCCCCACCAGCAATTTATTGGCGCTTCAAAGTTGAACATGCGTCCAGCCGATCAGGCGGGTCTGCCAGACTGGCAGCTATTAGTCGGTCGGTAATCAGCGGTCCTTGGGGTCCCTGGTGGCGCGTGGGTTACTAGGTATGTAGAATGGCCTGGGTCGGGGCAATAAATGTGTGTTTGGGCTAGTTATCGGCAAAAGTTCGTATGCGGATGAGGCTTGCAAAGCCAACAGGAGTCTGAAGAGAACAGACGATGGGTCGCTCCGCCGAAGCCCAGCCAGCCATCATCGGACCAGGCTGGGCAGGTCCTAGGCTGCCCCATGTCCCCCTGGTCCCTTGTAAGTTTGTCAAGAAAGATGCTCCAGCGTAGCGCCCTAAAATTTAAAAAGAGCTAGGCAAGCATTGACAGTTTGACACCGGTCATCAGCCGTTATCCGGAGTTTTGCAGATATGGCTTGCGGGCCACAGATCTGCGAGAGCGAGGGCCGACAGTTGAAAATAGTGCGAAGCTTGAGTTGTTTATCAGACCAAGCAAGTCGAGACTGTTGGTTTCCAACATATAGGACAGCGTGTGTTTTTTCCCACTTGTGCGTGCCTGAACGGGTATCGGTTCCGCAAAGGAAACCTGGCAGCCAGATGAGACGGTCCAGATGGTACAACATTTACCAGGAGACCACCTACTCCTTGTATCCAGGACCCTGTCCATCCACACAACACACGCCATTGTCTTTCCGCGTCGAACAATGGCCCGTGTCAAGCACTGCTCAAAGGTACTCAGTAAAGGTCGCGTTAAAAATCGGGTCTCGACGTGCTTGGGGTGAAGAGCAGGGGGGAGCAAGACAAATGATGGTACTGGAGGAGCGCTAGCGAGTTGCAAAAGCCCCATTCAGGCCCTATGCGGACAAGAAACCTCGGTGATTCGGAGCGAGCAAGGGTATCCTTGGAGGGTGCATATCGACAAAAGTTTGACTGTGGTGGTGCAATAGGGGGTAAATCGAGGCCATTACAACAAGACAATGGATGTATGTAGGTGAGGAAAAGCGGTGTTGGGCATTTGCGTTTGTCGGTGCTCAAGGTTGGTTGTTGGCGGGCCGTCGACGGAAGTTTGCCTACAGACAGGCGGCGCCTCAGGCGGCAGGTGTCTGAGCATGCAAGCCTGTACGGAGTACGGATTACGGAGTACGGATTATGTATGCAGAGTTTGACAGGGGCTGTCGAGTAATCCCGGGCATATTCAATCCATGAATGGACTAAAGAGTTGAAAGATAATTATCTGCTCGCTGCTTGCAATTACCGGAGAAGCTGGCAAAAGCTGGAAATGGCTTCTATTTACGGATTGCTGGAGGCGGATGGCTGTCAAACGGCTGCTTTACCAGTAAATAGCCTTCCAGCACTATTTAACAGCAAAGCAAGCCACCTAATCATGGCTTCCTCCTTGAACTCCATCGTCAGCAAGATTAACCGCACCACCCCGTTTGGTTATTTCCTTGATCCTAGACCCTGGCCATTGCGCTGCATCTAGCCTGTATCCCACTCACGCAATCAGTACTCGACCATGATTTATTATCCCATGTCGAATCAGGGGTTTGGCCCAATGCCGTTCCCGTTCTGACGGCAACGACCACAGCATCCGGAACTTCTTGCAAACCTGAAGCAAAGACAATCAATGTTCACCGTCTGTACCTGAAAGCCGTGCGTCATGGCCTGCCATACAACATGCCGTGGCCCTTGATTTCGATCAAAATTATCAAATCTCCCATCGCCGGAACACCTTGCGCCGTTCACATCACCCAACATCATCCCTTCTTCAGTGATCTTCGCTCTGCAAAGAGCCATGGAATGAATGCAACGCCGTTAGCTTCCATGAAAGGCCGCTAGCTGTTTTTTCCGCCTCCAATCCCTTGCATGGCCACCACTTCTACCCAGCAAAAAACTAAATAGCAGTAACTGCATAATATTAAAATGACAGGTGGGGGAAAAGCCGCCGTCAAGTCCAATATTGTTATAGATGGCCGGCAAAGTTTTCAAGGATGACTGCAAACCCCCTATGGACCTATAGAACAGTATTCTTTACAACAAGGCGCGTCAGCAGGGAGCACACATAACGGGGACCAACCAACCCTTGCCAGCCAGCTGAGCTGACTCCTTTCGTGCCTCTGATCCGTCATAAGAAAGAGTCCAAAATCTGATACGTCATCAGTAAGAGTCAATAATCCGAACCGTCATAAGAGAGATAAAAAGGTGCGTTTGAGATAGAGTTATATAAAAAAGAAACAATGTTTCTCGCCTATAATCAGGAATGTAATGAAAAAATAAGACAAAAAGAAGGTTCAGCCACTGTGCCACCTAGATTGACTCAGTATTCAAATCAATCTCCTGCTGGGTCTTCGCCCCCTTTCTTCGCGCATTAATATCAGTTCATATCTCGCAAATGGAGAACCTTGCCAGCTGCAGGTCAATACGCTGACTGATCCCTGCGAGATCCCTGAAAACTCTCTTGCTGGTTTCTGTCTCCATATCTCCTTGCAGGGTGGAGTTTACGGCGGCGCGGCACTTGGCGAAACGAAAAGGAAGACATTTGGAACTTGCGCTTCAGTCTCGGAAAACTGTGAGTTTCTGGGACCACGTCTTTTCCCACAACCCCGCAGCCGACACAGTTCTGGCCTTCCCTTTAAGTGATCTCGATGATGGCGCATCGTCATAATGGCCCTAGAAGCGGTGGCTGTGGAGAGACCGATCTAAATTCTCCAATGGCGAGGATTCCTTTGTGGCGATGAATAGAACAATTTGTTCATGATGATGATCAACATTCATCTGCTTTTCTTGGCTTTCACAACGCCAATGTCTAATAAAGTACTTATGTGCGAAGTACATGTTCATGCTCTGCGCTGACACAGGAGAGGGGCACGCCAACACGCAGCTTTGCCCCACTCTCGCCAGAAGCCCAAAAATCACCGACTTCAGTTCAATGTGTCCACACAGTTCGGAGTACTATTCAATCACCACAACACGCACAAACCAGAGCCGCCACAATGTCGCATCCTAGAATAGAGGAGGTGTCCGACAGCGACCCGGACATGGTCTCGGATCCTGAAGAAATTGACATTGACGACTTTGACGAATCCGACATTATGCGACGACTCGAGCCCAAAGCCCCCGCCGCACCCTCCTCCTCCTCCTCCGCCGCTGCGGCCGCGCAGCAGGCCATGCAGCAGATGATGATGAACCCCGCCAACACCCGCTCCGTCACGGCCGACGAGCGCGCCGCCTACGCCGGCTATCAGAGCCTGTACCCCATCTACTTTGACGCCTCACGCACCCGCGCCCAGGGCCGCCGCGTGAGCGCCGCCCTCGCCGTTAAGAACCCGCTCGCGCGCGAAATCGCAAACGCCTGCTCGCGGCTGCGCCTGCAGACGGTCCTCGAGCCCGAGAAGACGCACCCCAAGGACTGGGCCAACCCGGGCCGCGTCAAGGTCGCCCTCAAGCCCGCCGTCGCGCCGGGCGCGACGCACAAGATTGCCAACAAGCACCACCTCTACATGCTCGTCGCCCAGCATCTCAAGGAGAACCCGACCACGGAGCGCTCCCAGGGCCTGCGCGTGCGCATGGGTGGCCAGATTCACCCGCCCGAGGACAAGCCCTACCCCAAGCCCGCCGTGCCCCGCGGCTGGAAGATCAACGAGTTCGTGCCGTACATGAGCGCGGCCATGACGGGCGGCGGCGTCTCAGAGAACCTCTTCAAGGACATCATGAAGGAGATGCAGGGCGGAGGGGACCCCATGCAAGCGCTGCTGGCGAGCCAAACGGGTGCTGCCGGTGGGAACGGCTCAGACGACGTTGGGAGGAAGAAGGACAAAAAGAAAGGCAAGGCGTAAGCAGGCCATTAGCTAGAAGGAGGAAGACATCTGGACCATAGGCGCGCGAATCGGAAAAAGGATTAGCATACACATGGTCGATATCTGACTTCGACAGGACACGAGCATCTCTCGATCGAGGTCGAGAACGGCGCAGGTAACATGACATTAACTCTTGCTGCGATACGCAAGACATGATGAGAAAGAAAACAAGATAAATTGTACATGATATAACGTCAAAAGGGTATCTCCCATGTCCCTGGCTAGCCCATGCTTGTGACCCACGCGATTCCTATGCGAATCGGCTTATTCCATGAAAATATACAAACCACCAGCCTCCATCTTATACAGCGGCAACTCTTGCGCTCTGCAGCGCATCCCACTCACGCGATCCCAAGATTTGCACTCTGCTTCGAGAGCCGGATTTCAGCACCTTGCCGTCAAGCCCAGGCAGGCGAATCTGTAGCGTTGCGGCTGGGTTTGACCGAGTGGGATTCGCGCTGCGAATAGTGGGCGCAAGAAGCGACTCGCTCTTCCTCAGCAACGAGTCTTGCCACGACTTCCATGCGGCAAAATCTTCAGTCTGCTTTGCCACGTGGTACTGTGGCGTCGTCTTGGCCGACCGCCATGCCAGCCTGTCTTTAGGAATCGAGGCGTAGTTGAAGACGCCGGCCGAGGATGTCATCTTGACAAGCTCACTCAGCACGTCCTTGCCTTCAGCAATAATAAGGGCCTTGCGCTGTTCAGCAGCGCTGGCTGGTTTCTTCAGTGGCTCAGAGAGCCAGTCGTAGTTTGGCTGCTCCGTTAGTCGAGTCCGACGGTTATCCTCGCGCAAGTAGCGCACCGCAGATTGTAAACTTTCAATGTCATTCTTAAGAGCGTCCATTTCACGTGCTGTGGCAACGGCGCGCTCCTGTCCAGCCTTGTTACCAGCTGCATCAGCACCATCGGCATAGGCGCGGCTGTCGCTTGCAACCTTCTTCCATTTGTCGCGCTCCGATTCAAGCATCTTCAATTCTCGGTCCTGCTTCTGGATGTCGTCCCTGAGACTAGTAGCCTTTTCTGTAGAAATTGCAAGGTCCTGTTGCAGAGCATTAATGCGCTCTATGTTTGCCTGCGCATCACGCATGCGGGATTCCAGAGTCTCAATCTTAAGAGCAGCTGTGCTAAGATGCTCATCGCGCTGAGCAATGGTTCGGCGAGCTTCGCTGTGTTCTTCCTTGAGGCGTTTCAGCTCTTCCTCGGCGTCAACAGGCACAGCCTTCAGAGCTTTGAGCTCCTGTGAGCGGAGTTTCCACGGTGCAGGGCTCACATCAAACTCGCGAGTCTGGCCAAGATCCGTAGCCAAGCCAACGACTTCCGACACAAGCGTCTGCATACTGCGCAGTTGCGAAAGATACTGGGAGAACATGTCAGATTCGCTGCAAGATGTAGCTTCCAGAACCGCGGTATGAATGGCGTTTTGCGCATCAGCATGTGTGTAGGAAGTGCGTCCCTCGTCTTGTGTGAAAAGTGCATGCAGACTTGTGCCAATCTTTCGAGAAAGCGTTGCGATACCTTCGCTGGCTGTTCGGCATGATTCGAACAGGTCGCGGCTCTCTGGTGCCAGAGAGAGCGATCTTGTCTTGAGGTCCTCCAACGCGCGAACGGCCTTGCCGGCAATAACCTTGATACTTCGCGTCTGTGTTATGACAGTTTCGAACTTCTTCGCGAACACCTGTGTCATGTCTTCATCAGCGCCCTCAACAGAAGTGACCCGTTCAATCATGACACGAGTGGCATTCAACGACGTCGCAGCGGATTCCAAGTGGCTCTGAACAACGATGGCCTTCATGTGAGCTTCATCAGCGTAGCCAGAGGCGTCATCGGTGAGATGCACTTCGCCTAGGTGGGACATCAATGCAATGGTTCGCTGTAATGCTTCGGCACACTGTTTCTCCTTGAGTTCATCCTTGCGCAGACTTTCTATCCAACCGTTGAGAGCACGCTCGACTGGCTCAACTTCAAGCAAAGCATTCCGGTAATTAGAAAACTGTGCCATGGAGCAGTGGTTCATATCGTTGAAGAATCGGTCGCACATTGTCGCAACCCATGTCAGCTTGTCAACAGCATCGCAGCCGGCGAATAAGTCGTCCTCATGGCCTGGCTGGGGTTGTGCGTTGAGCTTCTCCTTGATAAATCCGCCAAGCAAATTGGATTTGAAGGCAAGTCTGCGGAAGCGAAGTAGTGCAAGAACAGAGTCCTGCTCTTCCTTATATGTATCGGGGAGGAAAAGTTTTACAATCTCAAGGTGCTGCTCAGCCTCTTGGGCCTCAAGACGTCGCATCTCGAGGTCGATTGTTTTGACTTGGGCCTTGGCAGCTGAAATCTGCAGCTTCATATTGAGATCCATCATGGCGCGCGATCGGTCATTGAGCTTCTCCGATTCACCCTCCGTGACAGCCTGCGAGGCTCGCATGTCGTCCAAATCTGTCTGCAAGTTCGTGACCAGCTCGCGGAATCTGGAGAGGGTGTATTCCATGTCCTCAAAATTTTCCTCTTGCTGCGCGAAACGGCGAGCTTGCTCGGCGATAACACTGTCTCTGAAATCAAGCTCTTCTTGAAGCTCTTTCTCATTCTGTACGTGGTTGATCTCGAGTTCGTCGTTGATCTCTTTCAAGCTCTCTAGATCCTCAATCACAGCCTTCAGCTCTTCCATTTGCTCTGACAGACTCATATTCCGTTCTGTTAGATCTTCAATCATATCTTCGGCGCCAAGAGCTGTATCCAACTGCGAGCGCAGATCGTCCACTGCAGCTTCGGACTGTTGCAGCTTCTCCTTGGTCTTATCATGCTCTTCCTTCGTGGTGCCAAAGTCGCGAACATCCTCTTCAAGTAGAGCGATTTGGGCTTTCAAATCTTCTTCTTGCTCATGGGTAATGTCTCGCAGTCGAATCAGAGCCTCACGGAGACGCTCATTTGTCCGCTCCATCTGCATCCAGTTTGCGCTTGTCATTTCCTCTGGCGTGATGCCTTTGCTAAACTCTGCGTTTTCCTCGCGCAGAATCTCGACTTCCAATTCAAGCTCCTCAACCTTTTGATGCACGGCTTCAAGCTCAACTTTCGCTACCTCATAATTCTCCTCTGCCATCTCCCGATCAAGAGTTGCCAATTCCAACGCAGTGTCATGATCGGCCTGGAGAGCTTCCACCGAGTCAAATCGATGTTCAGCTTCCTTCAGCTGCTTTCGGAGCTCCAACAGTTCTTGTTGCTGCGGTTGGTACTTCAATTGCAGCTTCTGAATGACGTCAGAAAACTTGTCTCGTTCTGCCTGGACCTTGTCCAATTGTTTTAGTTTATCCCGGTCCTCTTGGCGTTTTCTCTCCAAAACCTTCAGCTTCGCCTTCAAATCTTCGACTTCCTTGTTCAATAGGCCGCCAGAAACTGAGCGAGGCATGCCTGCCGGAGTAGTTGGCTTTTGCGTTGCTGAAGACGCGGCGGCCATCTTCTCCAAGTTATTCGTTCTCGCCATGACGGGACTTTTTGGCTGAGGCGATAATATCACTGCATCGCATTTCAAGGGTGAGTTTGGAGCAGTCTCGCCGCTTCGTGAGCCCGTATTGCTCTCGTAACCAGCTTGCGAGTCTGCCGAAGGGCGTCGAGCGGAGTCTGTATGGCGTAGACCAGCGACGTTTGGAGCTCTACCGCTCGCCGAACGGGTATGCGATACGCTTCCGCGCGAAGCTACAGAGGATACCGAAGGCTGTCTCGTGGTTCGTACCGCAGGAGCCGCAGGAGGTCCCATAGACGTCCGCTGTGCAGGCACTGTGGTACGAGTTCGCGCTCCGGCCGATGCAACTCTGGCGTTCGAGGGTGTTCCGGTTCGCGAGGCTGTGGCACTAGATGCAGCACTCAGCGGTTTTGTCGGAGATTTTGTGGGAGACTAGCATACATTAGCCAGAGACTCGCCATGAATATGTATGTGACATACAGCAGAGCCAGGAAGTCTTCCAATGCTAGCAGGACGTGTCGTTCTAGAAACTGGGCTCGGGCTCGGGGCATTAAGGCTTTTTCGTCTGTTCAAAGAGGCATCAGTTGCAAGAGAGGGACGGTTGGCGGTGCCATTGATAAAGCTGCTTGGACGGGCGGCTTTCTTTACTCCAGGCTTGACAGCAGCAGCGGGCTGCGCAATGATCGTGGCCATCATGGGCTTGACAAACATGCCATAGCCCATCGGGCAGTCGAAGTAGCGCTGTCCCTGAACGCTGCCATCGTTTTTGCCCGTCTTGTCCTCCAGTTCGACCCCTATCCACTCGCCCACCTGGAAGCTGGTTTGGCCGGCAAATCGCACCGTTGCTTTCCGGCCATCATTTAGCTGCACAATCTGGCCTGGCTTGAAATCAGGCATTATGAAAACTCGTCGGGCAGTGGGCGCATGGTGGCGCCAAAAAGATCAGTTTGGTTATGGATGTCGTGTTGACAAACAGATGTAGAGCGGCGCTTGATTGGGCTCCGCATGTAATGAAGCTCCCCAGCGGCTGTCACTGAAGCCCACTAAATAAAATGCAGTGCAACGACGCGTCCGCCACCACCAGTCAACGCGCTCCACTACACTGACAGTACGCATGTGCTGCCTTGAATTCGAGGCAGCCAGATAGCCAGATAGCCAGGGCCCCAGATGTCATGGCTGCCACACCACGCCAAGCCACGCAAACGGGGAGAGACACCCTGCGAGACACTGAAGGGTGAAGGATAATATCACACAAAGTTCGCTGTGATCGAAATCAAAATAAGCATCGTGCTTTTTTTTATTACTCCATTCGCTAGCCCAATCCGTGATACTACACAAGTCAAGATGTATCAATGCTACCGCAGGCTTCCCATAGCCAAGTATCGAACCACAAAACCCCAACGCCTCTAATTACAATTCATTCAACCATCCGGTCAGCGGGAACAGAATTTCGAAAAGCACCATCTCTCATCCATTCAACTAGCTCAAACGCCATCCGACGCTCGGTCGCTTCGTCAATGCTCGTACCTATGGCGACTCTCACCACAATAAGACCCATCTGCTTGTCGATTTCCACGGCTCCAAATTTCTCGATTTCGTCTGCTTCGCTTGGCTGTGCATACACGACTAAATCGGCACTAGGTATCCCGCGCCACATGCTCGCCATCCATTGCCAGTGTTCTTCTGACGAATAGCGATCGGGATTGGGTGTGCTGGCGGCAAACTTATCAGAGAGTGTCAAGCTATAGCCTTCCTTCAAAAGTGCCAACGGCACCTTCGAAAACGCTGATGGTACCTTCTCTGTCTTGATTGACGTCTCGAGCCGCGGATGGCCACCTATCCCCCTACTCCTAGTCTGGCGGACATCAGAGGTTGACGTCCCACCACTCGTGCCCGTGACATGGGATATTATTTGCCTAGACTTTTCTTGCCACGAAATCATCATACGCAAGTATGCAGAAATGTCGTCCTTCGATGCCAGGGTCTGAGATCTGCCTGTTTCAATCGGCTCCGGGTCTGGTACCCAAGAGCGAAGTGACACTTCGTTGCAGGCAAGCAGAGCCTTCTCGACGGCCTGTCCAATACTCCGAAGTATTTCAGGATTTGGTCCCTCGACGGCAACTATGGCACCTCTGGGCTCGACTGATGATCGGGTTTTCTCAGCTGATCGAACTGGAAGAGGTCTGGTGATTCTCAATAACTCGCCGAGTTTGTGCTTGAAGGGAAACAGCGTCACAGCGCCTTCAGTACTACTAGAACGTCTCTCTTGTGGGGCAGGATGAGAAAATACAGGCGAAGGCAGCACCGGTTGTCGCATATTCAGACTCTGGGTGCGGGCCGGTGAGGGTGACACAGCTGTTTGCAATGGCGGCAGCCTCAAAGATTCGTCATAACCACTATAACGTCGACCAGTGTCCTGCTCTGTCCAAGATGCTCCTCCAGGCCGGCGTGGCGGTGGCGGCATTGGCCCGCTCGGCATTGTCCCGCTATGTGACCTCGGAATTGTGCTGAGCTCTGGAAGAGTTGTATGAGGGTAGGTACGCATTGTTTGATAGGGGCCACACTCAGGAGATGTGCGCATCGAGTCTGGGGGCAAGTCACTAAATGCTCCATGCAGTCGGCCCACGGCGTGATAGTTGCCAGCTCCGTTAGCTCGACGACGCTTCGCATCCGGTGAGGTCAGGTCATCCTCATAAGCTCTCACAGGGGGTAGTTGCCGAGGGTGTAGCGGGAGAGTGCTGACTGGCGACAGGTCCATACTCAATCTTCGAGATGCTGAGGCGTCTATGCTGGGCAGAGCGGGCTGACCATGAGGGCCAATTTTGACTGACGGGGGTGTTGCGACTGGTGTTGAAGGTGTTCTTGGTGTGGCGATGGTTCGTCCGTTGCATTTCGTGCAGCGGCCCGGTTCTTCTCCAGATACTGTATTTGGCCAACTTCCTTGGACTTTGCTGCCTCTTCTGGGCTGGTATCGATAGTTTGGGTATTGGTGTTGGTGTCGCTGCTTCTCTTCTTCCGCCAGCTTCTTCCATGTTTCTTTCACGTCCTCGACCTCATGTTTCCATTTCTCGCCAATGATCTTGGAAATCTCTGGGTTTGACAGCTTGGGATTGTCAGCCGTTACTTGAGACTGGTGATGCTGCCGATAGAGGATAAATGCTACGTTTCGTGGTTAGTCTCAGAAGCGATGCCAGATCTGCTATCAAACGTACCGTTGCGAGGGCGGGGTATCTTTGGTGTTGGTGTGCAGAGACATATGGCTTCTTTGGAAGATTCTGACTTCATCACCGGTCCGGATGTGTTGATGCTCAATGGAGCATACAAGCTATGATTTTGGTCCGCAGAAGTCAGGGAAGCGGTCCGTTTTCTGGTAAAGCTTGAGCTACCAGGGCTCGGTGAGCGAGTAGGTGCAAAGACAGCTTGCGGCCCGCCTACCCTGACAGCCCTATCAAGATCCATGGGCAGATGTGGCGCCGTATCATGTATGGGTCCAGGTGCAAAGGACAAGACTTGGGTCATATTTGATTGCAACAAGAGGACGCTCAACTGATGTTCAAAGAACGGCAGGGATCCTGCGGCCCGGTACGCGAGCTATTCAAGGTGTTGATTGTGGATGATGCTAGGTCGTGTTGAAACGTGCTCGGCTTTGGCGGCTGAAGGCTATGGTGTAGAACTGGGCTGCGGGGGCAAGAGGGAGAGTCTTGGTACGGTCGGCGATAGCTGTTAGAGATGGACCAGTGAGACAAAGCTTGCGGGTGCACCAGGCTGATCCGTCGCAAGCTTGCCAGCAAGGCACAAATAACGATGCTTGACTGAGTGCTGTTATCGAGAAGCGAATGGCTCACTGTTCAAACGCCCCAGACAAGGCAACCTATTGGTGTGTGGTTGAGTCGACCGGGGTGAGGAGGCTGGACGTCGACGCGGAACCAATGTTTCTTTGTCCGGGATATGTTTGCACTACACCCCTGCGCCGGCAGGATGCGTCAAGGGTAAGGATTGGAGGGGCCAAGAGCTGGTATAAGCTCGGATCTAGGGGATGACCAATTCTCGCGTGGATGAAGTCAGGAGCACGAGGTCAACGAGTGGGCGCTTAGAAAGAGAGGCAGTGCCCTTGGCTGACTAGGAGAGGTGACGACGAGGCTGAAGGACCAAGGCCGGGAAAGTGTGCCGGGAGAGAATGGACGAAGGAAAAAAGACGGCAAATAGCGACTTTGCTGCTGATCCGGCAGGCAGCGCTCACTTGAGAAGGGCGAGGTGAAGATGGAGGGGTTATACTTGACGAGGTGAGAAAGGGAACAAAAGCATTCATGGACAAAGGTGACGCAGGAGACAAAAGGCACCATCGCATTATATCATCAAAAGAAGAATGAAGGAGGACAGGTTTAGGTTGCGTCCCAGCTAAGCCTACCGGGGGCCAGCATACCCATTCTTCGCTCTACTCCGCCAAGGTGCCTTTGCCTGGCTGGGCGAGTTCTTGTTGCCAGAGAGTATGTATGGAGAAGGCTAGACGGGATAAAATAACGGTGTCCAAGACAGCACTACTCATCGGGCTGGCGCTCCTCCTTGTCCAGCAATTCCCTTGTCTGCCGATTTGTCTACCATATATCTCCCCAGACTATCAACACAAGGTGAGATTTTTTTTTCTCCTTGCCGTCCGACAAATCTACGCCCGAAAAGCCTTTCCAAATAGCTCGTTGAACAATCTGACCACACAGAGGCAAGCCCCCAGCCTCGTCAAAGGACGACAATGTGGGCGGCCAGGAATGTGCTGCGTGAGACCCTCTGGAATGCGCGGCCCTGAGACAAAACGAAAAGCCTCACACCCCAAGTGCCAGGCCCACCGTCCGCGTCCCCGAGAGGGTGTGGAAGCGCCCCAATTCTTCTTTGCTGTTTTTGCTAGAAAAGTTTACTCACACGTGATGAGGTCGGAAGGTTTGATGCTCTGCCGGCCTTGCTTCTCATATCGTTTTCGAATGGTTCGGCGGGTAGCTTTTGCAGTTCCGGTAAAGAGAGGGGCGGGCCGGATGCGGTTAACGTTTTGCCTTATCCGGAGAGCTTGTTTCTACGACGCAATGGGCAACGTTTTTCTTCCTCTTCTTCTTCTCCAGTTTTAAAATAAGAAAAAAAGCCAAAAGAACTAACGATGGGCCATGGGTCAGCAGTACGGGAAAGAAATGGGGAGAAAAAAGGCCGAAAGGGAAAGACATAGTGGGTTGCAACTTGGCAAAGGTCTAGTAACTACTAACTACTATTTAGGACACCCGACAACGTCGCGTCCAAGTCGAGAAGAGCCTTGCTACCACCCAGCCAGTAGCCTCAAATCGTCCACAACGGAAGGTTTCGTTTGACTCACCCACTAGCATGTACTTGTCGTCTTTTCCGGGCCTTTGCAACCGCCCCGTCCGTTGAAGAAGGCAGCAGCGGCGCAGAATTCAGCGACATGGCAAGAGTAGACGGGAAATGAGTCGGATGCCGGCGTTGCCCCAGGGCCGTTGGCTATCATCCCGCGCGTAGCCGGGGAGACTCTGTAATAAACGAGTATTTGCATTCGTGGATGTATGTGTTGTGACTCGATCATTTCTTTCCTCTTCCCCCCCCTGCCCGTGTCTTGGACAGCTGTGGCGCCATTGGGGGAAATGGGCCGTTGTTCCTCTTTCTCACTTGCAGTTGCATCACACGCACACGCCCATCCGTCCCCTCTCTTTCTCTCTCTCCTTCTCTCTCTCTTCTGGCCCCAAAAGAGCCCTTGTCAATGGTGTGTCTGGTCGGTCCTGTTTGCTGCGCCCCTCCCCCCTGCCAAAAGTGATTGATGAGATCGGGTCCAGGCCAAGAGATTGCCGCGGTCGCCGCTGCGCCGCCCTCCCTTGTTAGGCATGGTGCACGAGAGAGAGAGAGAGAGAGAGAGACACAGAGAGAGAGAGAGAAAGAGAGACGGATGGGGCCGCACCCTTATTTGTTTCGGTCAGTTCTTTTTGCGCCCTGTGCTTGTCTGCCTCGTTCTGTCGTGCATGAGTTTATTTTTAACTCATCGACGATACGGCTCGTGATGCAGAGCACAAAGGGAAGAGCAAGGAGGGGCACACGCGCGACAGACCGCTGTCCGCATATCAGCACGATCCAGCGTCGTCATTGGATGACGCTGCCCAAGGCGAGACCTTGCAAGGTGAGGCTTGATTCACCGTTGTTGTTGTTGTTGGTATTGACCGTGAGGGAAAACAAAGTCGTAACAGCCGTTTCATTCTTCATGTTGTGATTTCCTCATTTCTCTCTCATGCTCGTCTCCCCTTACGTCCATGCCGTCCTCTCGCAACCTTCTTTCACCTAGGCAACCACGCGGTGGCATCGCCAACGATACTGAGACGAAGGGTTTCAACTTGTCCATGCCGTCTCTGCACCTCATTATTTTAGCGTTCATGTGTTCCACATTAATTGTTGGTAATCAGAAACATAATACAAAGAGCGAATAGGAAGTAAGATGGTACAACAAGATCTCCATTGGGCCGTGCGATTCTCTTCTTCTCAGGCCATGCCATCTGCCCAGTTGGGCATTCTTGCGTTATTCAAAGCCGCCGTCCCTATGCACCGCCCGTGCAACTACCATGCTCTATCAAGTTTCTGTTCCGTAAAATATGTCTCCTCTCCGCGCCTTCAAAGTGTGCAAAAGGCATGGGAAACCGTTTTTCGACTACTTGTTTCTGAACTCTCTTATTGTTCAAACAAATCCTCGCCATTGCATTAGGTGACTTGATCCTCGCCTTCTTGTTTCTCGAGAAACCCAACAAGTTTTTCCAGTTGCCCTAGTCTAAATTTCCGTTCCGCAGGGTCCAAAATTCAAGACAAGTAGCCCCGTCCTGCTTCGCTGCTGAGTAGCGTGGCACTGCGGCGGGCGTCCAAGAAAAGGTCCTCACATTCTGACACATCCTGGATGTCAATCTGAGTGCGACCGTTGGCTTTTGCAAGAATGCTGCTTTAGTTAGCGACAATGTCTCGGATCCGAGGCCTAATTAGGGTTGAGGTGGAGGGGCGATGGGACACGAGTAGGGAAGAAAAGGGGGGGTCGGAAAGAGCTGACAATAGTAGCAGGAGCAAAGTGAAGCACAAGCCAGTTGGAGGCCGGCGCGAAATGATTCAAGAAGGGGGCTTGGGGAAGTGACTTTGAGTGTGCGACAGACGAGTACAGCTCGTGTAACCAGAGGGGGCAAAGTGAACGACGAAACCGTCAAACGGGAGTCACCTGGACCCTGGCACATTGCTTGGGGCTTTGGTGAGACGCCAGATGCGGGAATAGCACTCGTGCTCCCCGTTCTTCCGTTTTGAAACATGATTGGGAGTAGACCGCATTTAGCACCCGGCGGCTCACACACAGGAGGAGGGCGAGTAAGAAACAGAGGAAACTCACCTGGCAGGAGTCAGGAGCTGTAAGCAATATCTCAGACTGATGCGCACGCCGTGCTCCGCCATCTTATCCAGGGCTGCGTCGGTGATGGCCACAGCCTCGGTCGTCGCGCGTAGCTTAACAATGCGCTTGATCTCATCAGCCTCGTAGGGTGCAGTGGGGATAATGAGCAGGCGGGCCAGAAAATCGCTAGGAATGCCGTGGGCCGCAACAATGTCATCGGTGCCTCGGATCTTGCACATTCCGCGGTTCGATGCCAGAACCACGATGGGCGCAATTGGTGATTCCAGCGCCCGGTTCAGATAAGTAAAGCATTCCACATCGAGCATATGCGCCTGCCGTCCCAGATATGTTAGCCACAACAATTGTAAAATGAGATACACCTCCAGCACTGTGTTTGCCTTGTCTCCTTTCTCCTTTATATTCACTCATTTCCGTCCTAGCAACGGCCGTAGATTGTTCTGCAAGTGATCCCAATAGGAAAGTGACACAGGAATTGTGCGCTTGGAGACGGAGCGGGCCATGTGAAAATCAAATATCTGCTTTGTCTTACCTCATCAATGAATAGAACTCCGGGGACGAGCTCGGCGACACCTTGGTCAATATATTTGCTGACGACCTTGTTGATCTCCATGCGTAGCTTCTCGGTAATCTCAGTCATCTTGGGCTTCATCAGCTGCCCCATCATGCTCATGATATCCTGTCCGCCTTGTGGTCTAGCATTGGCGACATCGAGGTCGTGCAGCGTGACATCCTGGACAATCTCCTTCTTCTTATGCACTTCACCCTTGGGAATGGGTACGTACTCCTCAGCCTCGAGATCGAATTCGGTCGCATAGGCATCGGATCTGCCTACGCGCTTGCAGGCGCCGGTGTTGGCCTCGACGTAGATGACGTCGCCGACGGTGACGCGCTCTTTCTGGATAGCTTCGTAGATGCTTGGGTCCAGGCGCAACTTCTTTTGGCCCTTTGCACTCTTGAGACCGATCAACAGCGTACTGATTGTCTTGCCGTAGCCACCGAGCGGGTTCTCCGCCTCCTCGGGAGTGAGCTCTGTGACTTCGCCTTCGTAGACTTCCTTTGTCTCGCGGACCTTGAGACCAATGGCTCGACGGAAGTTTTCCATGAGCATCTCTGTCTTCTTCACTTCGGTTGAGTAGATTTCGCTTCCGACAATGGGGCAAAAAGGAATCTTGGTACCCAGTTCTTGGCTGATGGCCAGCGCCAGTGCCGTCTTTCCGGTTCCAGGGCCACCAGCAAGAAGAACACCACGTCCAGCCATCTTATGAGCTCGAATTAGATCGACGACGACACCGCACGACTGCGAAACTTTTGTTAGCTGCCTGCGTCTTCGCAACCAAGAAGATTGTAGAGTAGCGTGTTTGTATACCTCGCGAGCCTGTGTCTGGCCGATGAAGCCACTGGCTTGTGTCTCAGCGCGGCCATCTGATTTCAGCCCAAGGCCCTTGATGTGAGTATGCGCCGCCGTGCGATTGTCGCGCTTGTTGCCCTTGACTTCGCTGATTTGAACCATCTTGGCAGCGGCTTAACGAAGCCTATATGAGTCGAAATAAACCTGAATCGACGAATTGGCCGTGGATTCTATAGAATTCGACAGGTTTCTGCAGAGAGAGACGCGATTTCGATGTTGGAGTGCGGTTGCGAAGCGACAAATCGTTTGCGATTTGTCCTCCAGTCGGCGGATGTTCGAAGCTGTCGCGACGCCGCGCAAACCTGTAGTGTCACGTGACTGCATAGCTTTACCCAACCACTACCAGTTATTAGAATGAGTAGCTTTGCTGCTATGCCTACCCGGTATCACCACTTATTTGATTCATCTCTACTTTCCCGCGTGTATGGATTCGTTCTCCCTATTATTCCGTTTTCTTTGATACTGGAAGAGTTGCCTCATTATATTTTTAGCAGTATTTCTCCGGAAAATGCTGCTTGACAACATTACCCGCCCACAGCGCTAGGTTAAACTCATCAGGCCTTGAAGTAATATCGTCCAGCGAAGACAGCACAAGACTGGGGGAGCTACATAGGTTAGAACGAACATTGAAAAGATCGATAGCTCTGAAAAAATAGCTATATGATTAAACTAACGTGACCGGTAGACATTTAGTTCTGTATTTGCACCCGCGCCGCCGCCATCCATGAGCATGGGTGCGTCCTCGGCCTCATCAAGCAGATTTGGTTGCGCCTCACAATCTTGCACTTTTGCTGCAACTTTAGGTGCCCGTTTCAGCAAAACTACGCCGATGGCGCTGCCAAGAATCAAGGCACATCCCAGAAAACTGACGAATCCCATCCTGTGGCCGAAAACCCACCAGTCAAAGCTCGCGGCAAACAACATATGAGTGTATATCATAGAGTTGGCTTTGTTCGATTTGTCCTTGCTGAGACCTGTAGTGAGCAGAAATTGCATAATCAGGCCAAAGAGACTGATTAAGATGATAAGCAAGAATTGCTTGATAGAGTATGGGAATCTCCAGCGTAATGTAGGCTGTGAAATGTTGAGTGCTGGTGCTGCGCACAGTATGATTGCACACATCAGAGTACTGATGACTGCAAAGGCGTTGACGGAGACGAGGGGATTGGCTTTCTTGCCGATGGCTCGGAGACTCGTAAAAGCACCGGCCGCACCAAATACACCAAGCATCGCAACAGCGACAGCGATGAGGCGCTCGCTCGCCGTTGCCTCATGGTCCATGCCCGGAAGAGCCCCAACCGCAGTCGCCTCATGGCTGGAGGTTTTGCCCGAGTCGACAAAAAAAGTGGCAGGCTGTGCAATGAGAACAACGCCAAAGAAGGCAATTAGCGTAGCCAGTTGCTCCATTTTCGTAAATGGCGTGCGTAGCGCAAAGTAACACATAATGCCAGCCACGCCGGGAGCCAGGAAGGTGATGACTGTTGCATCGGCCAGCGGTAGATACATCATTGAGTACCACATACCGAATATTCCAAAGAAGCCGGAAAAGGAACGGAGGAATAGTAGTAACCGAGTACCCTTATGCGGAATGGGAAAGTCGGCAAAGCCGGCCCTCCACATGTATATCGAGCAACCAACTGCACTGAGACCTTGCCTGTAGAACAATAGCTGTACAGGATGCATGCCGTCACCTTCCAACTCCATGAATCTGGCGCTGAGGTTCATGAGGGCGCCGAATAACTGAGCTAGCGCGACACATATAGACGGGATATTATTTTGCCAGAATTTTCGTATAAAGGACTGTCGCTGAGTGAGCCCGGGCTGCCCGTCGCGTCCGCTGTAAATGGCTTGTGACAGCGGTGACAATCGGCCGCTAAGAATAGGGCTTGGAGTCATTGCTCGTATAGATTCTGGCATTAAGGCCTCAGACTTTGGACCAAGTATATCTGACGATAAGCCATTCTGGCCATGGCTCTTCGAATTCGTTGTTGTGCTGTCGACTTTCGCCTTACCATGAGCAGTAAGCTCTACCTCGGCGTTGGTGCCGCCTCCGTGAGGCATGATGATCGAATTTGATGAGAGGTTTGGCGGGGTGAAATGAATAGCGCCACCGGACGTTGCCGACTTCTCGAGAGCAACGCCGTTGATGAATTCTTACCGTCACTCGCTTGAAGCTTTGCAGTTGCCAACCGAGTAGCCATGTCAACAGAGTCGTCTAGAGGGAGAGAGAGGGAGAGGGAGGGAGAGAGAGCAAGAGGAAAATGAAGATAACGCTCCATCAGCGAACCGGCAGTAGACTAGGATTTGCCCAGTGGCGGGCAGCCGCCTGGCCAGGCCGTGCTGGTGGAGTCAGAGCGCGCATTCTCGAAGGCGAAGTTTGGTTATGGTTGTGTGGAATGGTGGGAGAGAGGAGGAGACGGTGGAACCGTTTGGCCGCAACGACAAGTGATAATGCAACTAGCGAGAGCCTAATGATGGCTGTATTGGGCAGTTGGCAGCGGTGGCCGCCCGATATCGCACTAGAAGGCGCCTATGGCGTAGTTTGTGAAAAAAGATGCTTGACTGCCAAACTGCTCCTGAAGCGATGATCATTGACAGGTCAATATTCGGCCTGGCTGCGTCGTGGTCGCTGGCCTTGGCTGTTTCTTGGCAAAGAATGAAGTCGGCTTCTTCTCCACGCCGGGCAAATGCCCGGAGATAGCGGAGGCCGGCAATTTAGCCACATGTGACCATCAGCTTCTGAAACATTTTTAATATTAGTCGAAACAACATCGAGAAACATGCAAGTTCATTTCATTTGGCAATATGGATTCTGTCCAATTTTTGACCTCTTGTCTCTCGACAATGCTCCTATCGTTGTTGCTCGCTGCTTTGCCCTGAACCAACAAGTCCGCGACACAGCCAAGCCTGGCAAAGCAATGGTTAGATTGCAATGACCAGTAAATATCGATGTCGTGTAGGGAGATGATTGAAATCGAGATATTG
This sequence comes from Beauveria asiatica, assembly GCA_038367545.1. Taxonomy (NCBI): domain Eukaryota; kingdom Fungi; phylum Ascomycota; class Sordariomycetes; order Hypocreales; family Cordycipitaceae; genus Beauveria; species Beauveria asiatica. The sequence goes on along the minus strand of JAAHCF010000173.1, from coordinate 11,816 downwards.
ATTTTATGAGAGCTATAACTGATAGCCTTTGCTTCCCGAAACCGAACCTCAAGCCAAAACCAAACCCGAACCTAGAACGCCATGTCCATGTTATAGTATCGTGAGAAACCAAGATGTAAGAAGGGGCACACACGCGCCGACGCGTTGTGCTGCCAAAAAAAAAAAAAATCGCATCATAATCGTAGCGCTTCATTTTTGCGCACCGCAGCCAGGGTATCATTTCTTCTTGCCCAAAGCGTCCGCCTCAGCATCGGCATCGTCGTCGGCTTCACCAAGCTCCTCCTCCTTGTTGGCTGGCCTGCTGCCGCGGCCGCCGGCGCTCGCTGCGGCTGCGTCATCTCCCTTTTGACGCTTCTTCTCCTCTTCTGCCGCATCCTTCATAATATCGTCTTCGGCGTCGCGCAGAATCTCGCGCGCCTTTTTGATCTCCTTTTGCTTCTCAAACACCTCTTGCACCTTGCCGAGGAAGGCTGGATTTTTGCGAAACGCAAACTCGAAATCTTCGTATTTAATCTTTTGACGACCTGAATATTGCGCCGCGCGGGCCGCCTCGAAGGCGATGGACTGCATAAAGTCTGTGAGGATTTCGTCGAGGACGCGGACGGTTTCGGGGAGCGGGTTCTTGACGTCGCCGTGCGCGTAGAGCAGCTGAGCAACTAGAAGCTTGGTTAGCACAATGTTGAAGAGATAAGAGGCCGCTGTGGCCGGGACAGAGAGATGCGACATACGCTCATTATGGGAAAAGTTCATCTTGCCGACATTTTTGCCGGCGCGCGCTCTGGGTTCCATCTTGAAGCGATTTGAAGGCGCGGCGGCAGCCACACGCTCGAGACTAGAGCAGGTCCTTTTCAGACAAGAAGCTCGCAAGAGTTCAATAACAAGAAAAGAGTCTGGGCGATTTCTTCCAAAGTCTAGCGCAGGGTTGATGAATCTGTGATTGCAGAGTGGCCGACAGCATGGCTTGAACGATGCTTGGTGGGGCACAGCTCGCTGCTGTTGACGTATGGTTGGTCGGCCGCGGCGAATCTTTGGTCCCCTGAAAGCCAGGTACCTTAACTAAATAGTACGTAACTTCAGCAGAGGCCAGCGCGTCTCGATCTTGGAACTTCGCATTGCCGCCACGACCTTGCGCAGGACGCTGCAAACACACATCACATAATCGCTGTCGCCTCGAGTCAACCAATATGGTATGTCACGCTATCCATGTCTCACACCGTCCCAGTTTCTAATATTTTGTAGTCGGCGCTCTTCAACTTCCAGTCCCTCCTCCTCGTCATCCTGCTGCTCATCTGCACGAGCACCTACGTCCACCACTTTACACCGGGCATTCTCGACAGAAACAAGAATGGGTAAGAGGGGAAGCCAGTTTTTGAGTGCATGCGAAGCTATTTGATTGCCCGCTAACCACTTGGCCAGTGTCACGGGCGTCTTTTGGAAGTGTGCGAGGATAGGCGAGAGACTTAGTCCATACATAAGCATATGCTGTGTCGTCATGGCTGTAAGCTGAGCTGTGCTTTCCGGGCTGCCAGAAGATATGCTAATCCGAAAATAGGTGTCCCTCTTCTTCGGTTAAGCATCACACGAGGCATTCTCTCTTCCATTGTTTTTGCGATTCGGGCGTTTCGAGGGGCGGATACATGATTACTTACGAAGCTTTCCATACAAATAATGGCGCGATATACTTGGTACCCAAGATTTACAGGTGGATAGGAAAAGGAAAATAAAGTCTGAATTTCCTTCATGGTGCTTCTTGAGCATTACTCATTCGAATGACGTGCGAATTTTCCCTAGGTTCAAAGATGCCAACTCTGCATTTTGCCTCATACTAGGCGATGCAGAATCTCTTTACCTGCTAGCCACCGCTCCAGATTCTCCGCCGTCTCTGCGTACCACCTGTTCATGAGATCTTCATCGACGTAGCCCATATGAGGCGTCGTGAGCACCTTGGATCGTCCCGCAACACCCCACTGTTCGATGCGCCAGGGGTTTCTCTCAGGAAGAGGCTCTTGATCAAAGACGTCCATGGCTATGCCGCGGATTATGCCTTGGTGTGCTGCATTCAGTAGCGCATCTTGATCGATTAGAGCGCTGCGCGAGGTGTTGACCAGTAGCGCATTCGGCTTCATGATGGCCAGTGTGTCTGCATTGACGAGCCCTCTCGAGCGCTCGCTCAAAACATAGTGCAGGCTGACTACATCCGCAGTGCGAAATAACTCTTGTTTGCTAACCACCTGAAAGGCCCTCTCTCCGAATTCATTTTCAATTGGCATGCCGAGATCGGCTGCAGCCCGGTCTGCCTTGTCCTGGTCCAGGTTTGCGCTCCAGCAAACGACCTTCATGCCGAATGCCAGAGCACCGATTCTTGCCACAGCCGCACCCAGCCTTCCCAGTCCAATGATACCGAGAGTTTTACCGGGTAGACCTATCGCTAGGCTAGACTGCCAGCCTCCCGACTTGACAACGGCATCATCGAACGCCACGTTTCTGGCGAGAGCCAAAATTAGGGCCCAAGTGTGCTGCGTCGTCGGGTGACTGCCCCCCTTTTTGATATCAGCTGGAAGCGGCTTGCCTGCAGGCGCAGGTTTGTCGGTGCGACCATTTCCAGGGGCCGCGGCAACAGTGATACCGAGCTCTTTTGCAGCTTGGAGGTCAAACGTCTCAAACTGTGTGCCAGTGCAGAGCAGCAGCTTTAGGTTTGGCAAGCTGCGCAGCAATTGGGAAGGGAACGCTGTTCTTTCGCGCATCGCAGATATGATATTATACGGTCGAAGCTGTTCAACAAGAGCTTGCTTCTCTTTCGTTGTGTCTTGAGGTACATGGGACTTGAAGATGTCGATTTTGACGTCGGTCGGGCCGATGTGTTCGAAATGTCGTTGCGCCACGGATAGGTAGTCGTCCAAGATAACCATGGATGGTACCGCGGAGCCAGAGCTACGGCGCGTGTGCAGTCGCCGTGCATGATTCGCTGCCCGTATGACGGACTTTGGGGCCAATCTCGATGCCATTCGAGAAAGTGATGGATACAATGGATAAGTGAGCGATGGTAGACGAGACACTGCAAAGCTTTCCTTTCAGGCAAGTGAATATTACCTTGTGATGTAGTTTACAGAGGGATTACAATAGTTGCTTTCTCATAGGCGAATGGCAGAGACGTGGTCGATGATTGTTGCAAGTTGGGCACAGTCGAGGGATGGGATGGGATTTCTGTGCAGATCCGACCAAACGCGGGGAAGTGAATCCACCCCCGTATTTAACTCGGAGAATCAAGAACTAGTCCGCCCCTCGCTATATTAATCGTCGAGTCAGTACCTCGTAATTTCATTTGCAACAAGCAAGGCCATTTGACAAACTGCCAAGGCTATTTGCTACTCGAGTCAAGTTGTACGATGTTCTTTCACCGAGGCTGTTCGTCTCGCAAATTTCGACCTAGTCGGCCTCTAGTTCTTTCAACAGGTTCTATAAAGAGTCAGTATTCGCTCTCAAGCAAGTCTTGATCAGCACGTAGAATTTTTGATAGTCTGCAGAATTTTGAATTTTTGTTCTGTTGCCTACTTCAAGGCAGTGACTACCGCCAATGCTTGGTGCCAAGAGATCGCCACATTGCCCCGTCTTGGCTGACAGCCACCAACTGTTCAGCCTTGTTTTCAATTAGGAGCTGACTTGAATAACATTCGGCGACAGCTACCAAATGTAGAGTTCTGTCAAGAGCCCTAGTTATTGCGCACTTGGTCTTCACTTTAACCATATCGTTGCCTTACTTGGCCCACCAGCAGTTCATCTCCACACTGGACAGAGTGTGCGCATCACGCGACGCTGGAGCTGATTCTAGCACCTTGCAGTTCTAGCAGCGCGGCTCCAATAGTGAGTAATAATAAGCCGGGCAAGATCCACGGCCCAGCCAACTACTGCGAGCTTGGGAGCGCGGCAACAGCCACCCGAGGCTCCAAGACAACCGGAGATGCCCGTTTGTGAGCGGGCTGCCGGGGTGGCGCCAGTTCGGTGACACGAACCAGCAAACTATGTCGTAAGCTGCATAACAAGGAAAGATGGAAACGTGAACTAAGGACGGGGCAAGCAGGACACACACAAGAGGATCACAATCAACAAACTAAAATTCGACATCAGACGAGGCGAACAATCAACAGAAAGCAGACCGAGCACGTGGGCCATCCGCCCCGGACCAAGCTCGCATCCGTGCCGCCAAGTCGAGAATACATGGCGCATTTATTCCCCCACTGCGCTGCCGCTTAGCCGGAGCAGCCCTTGGTGTTTCTCGCTAGACACTCGGACACATGGCAGTGACACTTATTTAACGTTGGCCGGCTAGTTTTTTTCTTGCCGTGAAGCGCAGGTTCGTCTCGTAAGAGGAACCGTGAAGCCGTTGGACAAGTCTTGAAAGACACTAGAGGATCCTCTCTGCTTCTCTCTTTCTTCTCAGCTGTGTCGCGTGGTCAAATACTACCCTACGTTGGCGGATATCTCGACACACAACACACACAACGCCTCCAAGATGACGGACGCCGATATGGCGGACAAGGTCGCGGTCGCGCCAGCGTACCAAAGAGACGATGGAAAGGAGCCCGAGTCTGGCCAGCAAGACGTCTTTGCTCCTATTTCCAGCAGTAAGCAGTCGCTCTCTGACATCTTCACCATTGTAAGCCCTCGTGTCCTGTTAGCTGTGCCACGGAAAACAAGAAGGACACCTCGCTAATTCGACCAACAAAGTTTTGCTCCGGTTTTGCCCTCATCTCGGATGGCTACCAGAACAATCTCATGACCATGACCAATGTCTTGTTCAAGAAGGAATACCCCCACGAGTACACTTCCTCGGTCAGCACCCGCGTCTCCAACGCGCTCCTCGTGGGTGAGATTCTCGGCCAGGTCGTCATCGGCCTGACCTGCGATTATCTCGGACGTAAAACTGCCATCATTGCGACTACTCTGATGATTGTTGTTGGTGGTATTTTGGCGACGGCTTCTCATGGCGTTACCATTGATGGAATGTTTTGGATGCTGACCATCTCTCGTGGTATTGTTGGCTTTGGCGCTGGTAAGTCACCCTCGCGATGAGCTGGCATCAAGACGCTGACATTGCTTAGGCGGCGAATATCCCGCTGCTAGTGCTTCAGCTTCTGAGGCTGCCAACGAGCATACCCTGGGTCATCGCGGTCCCGTCTTCATTCTCGTCACCAACCTGCCGCTTTCTTTCGGTGGTCCACTAGCCGTCTGCGTCTTCCTGATAGTTCTTTCTGCTGCTGGAGAAAATCACTTGTCTACCGTCTGGCGTGTCTGTTTCGGTATCGGTGTTCTCCTGCCATTGACCGTCTTTTATTTCCGTCTCAAGATGCTCAACTCGAAGCTGTACCGTCGCGGTGCTATCAAAAAGAGAGTTCCGTACCTTCTTGTTATCCGCTACTACTGGAAGACTTTGATCGGAACTTGCGGAGCCTGGTTTCTCTACGACTTTATCACATTCCCCAATGGTGTCTTTTCCGGCACCATCATCTCCAGTGTCGTCTCCAAGACTGGCAGTCTGCGCAGCACTGCCGAGTGGCAGCTGCTTCTCGGATCCATTGCGCTTCCTGGCGTCTTTCTCGGTGCATTCTTCTGCGATCGCCTTGGTCGCAAGAATGTCATGATGATCGGCTTCTCTGGCTACTTGATCTTTGGTCTCATCATCGGTCTCGCCTACGACAAAATTGTCAACATCATCCCACTCTTCGTCATCTTTTACGGCCTCATGCTCAGCTTCGGCAACTTTGGTCCCGGCGATATGTTGGGCCTCATCTCCTCGGAAAGCTACGCTACCAGTGTCAGAGGTACATGTTATGGCCTGAGTGCTGCAGTTGGAAAGGCTGGTGCTGCCATTGGTACCGAGGCCTTCAAGCCTATCCAGGAGAACCTCGGCAAGAAGTGGACTTTTATCATCGCTGCTATTTGCGGTGTCGTTGGCATCCTCGTCACCTTCTTCTTTGTCCCCAAGCTTACCGGTGAAGACCTGTCCAAGGAGGATGAAAAGTTCAGGGCCTACCTACTGGACAATGGATGGAATGGTGAGATGGGCGAGCAAGACTTGGCCGCGCTTGCTGAAGATGTTCATGACGTTGAGACTCCATCCAAGGAGGGAGTACATGATGAAAAGACGGCGCTGTAACTATGTTTTTGATGCCGCCGCGCACCTTTCAACCACACGATATGATACCCGCCACAACTGGCAGCAAGCAAAGATGGCGATTGTTTATATTCGCACGTGTCATATGTGCCGATGTACATGCCTCCTTGAACTGTTTAATTTCCTGAATATAGCAATGTATCATGTGTAGTACCTTTTTTTCTTTTTCTTTTCTTCTTCGTTTCCATCTACGCGGCACTTGGCCTCAGTCCCTTGAAACTTTTTGTGATATTTGTGATGGCCTCTTCGACAGGCAGTCGCTCCATGGAGCTCGCACCGTAGAAGCCATGCACACCCCTGGTTCTGCCCAGCACGTAGGAAGCATCTTCCGGAGCCGCAATCGGTCCCCCGTGGCAGAGCACTAGGATGTCCGGTCTGATGGCGACGGCCGCATCTCGAATCTGCTGGATGAGCCTGATGCTCTCGTCGAGCGTCTTGCCGGAAGCGGCGCCGATGGAGCCGCTGGTCGTGAGGCCCATGTGCGCAACGAGAATGTCAGCGCCGGCTGTCGCCATCTTCTGTGCCTCTTCGACATTGAAGACGTACGGCGTCGTGAGAAGGTCCATTTCATGAGCCGCGCGAATCATGTCCACCTCGAGGTCATACGACATGCCCGTTTCCTCTAGGTTGGCGCGGAACTGGCCATCGATGAGGCCAACAGTGGGGAAGTTTTGCACGCCCGCGAAGCCGAGGTCTCGCAGCTGGGAGAGAAAGTGGTTGGTGTTGAGGAAGGGATCCGTGCCACAAACTCCGGCAATGACGGGTGTGTGGTTGACGACTGGAAGAACTTCCTTGGCCTGATGAAAGAAGAAACTGTTAGTAGATTCGTACAAGCTAGCGTGGATGACGGCCGCCGGACGATGGGTGTTGCTCACCATGTCAAGGACAACATCGTTCGCATTGCCGTATGGCATCAATCCCGAAAGCGAGCCACGACCAGCCATGCGGAAGCGGCCGCTGTTGTAGATGATGACCAAATCGCCGCCGCCAGCCTCGATGAACTTGGCAGAAAGACCAATACCGGCGCCGGCGCCGACAATGGGCTTGCCATCAGCGATCTGCGCTCGGAGGTTAGCTAGGATTTCTTGTCGGTCCGTCGGAGGCGCCATGATTATGTCTCGGTGTGGAAGAAAGTTTGAAATTCTGAAGATCTCGATTAATAAAAGAGTGCAAATGACTAGGTAGAAATGCCTCGTATTCGAGTCAACAAAGTGAAGATCACTCACTGAGAACGACGTGTTACAAGTTACAACAGCGGGCATAGCTCCACCTGCCGCTGTCAGAGTGGAGTTGAGGCCTCTGTGTTGTGGCTTTAATTTAGCGAATGATCTCAAGGTTTGTGTCATGATTAGTTGATAATATAACTAACTAGTTCTACTGAGGCTCTTTGTCGAGCCAGTCAAGCCATAGTTAACTAGCAGGTGGCGCTGCAAGCCGCCGTTGCGTTGGCAGTGCAAGCGTGCAGCTGCTCTCGCCGATGCCATCAACGTCATTGCATCATCAACCGCGGCAGTAATATTCCGCTTGAGAAACTATCAATACCATTCAACCCGACCGATAGCGTATCTTTTCGCGCCTTTTGATTCGTATTGACAGTTACACCCCCAAGCATCACTTGGTGAACCTGCCACAGCGCCCGCCATCTTCCCTCGCGGGCCAACATCGCCCCAATCTGCAATATGCCGACTGTAGCAGTAATCGGAACTTGTGACACCAAATTCGACGAACTGCAGTTCCTGCGCAATCGAATACAGGAGAATGGGGACGTCAAGACCATTCTGATTGACGTTGGCTGGCGAGCGACGGAAAATAGTGACATCACCATGTCGCAGCCAACACTCATCCATGAATATGGCCATGGGAGAGATGTCTCGTCACTTTCTCGAGGACAGTTTATCGAATACATTTCCACTTGCGCAGCTCAAGCTGTCAGAAATCTCTATGAGAGCCATTCAATCGATGGAATTGTTTCAGCTGGTGGTTCGGGAGGCACCTCGCTGGTCTCATCCATCATGAGAGATGTGCTGCCCATTGGCTTTCCAAAGTTGATTGTCTCAACCATCGCTAGCGGCAATACGGAGCCAATCATTGGCGAAACAGACATTGCACTCATGTACTCGGTTGTCGACGTCGCAGGGTTAAACCACGTCTTAAAAGTAATTTTAAGCAATGCCGGCGCAGCCATCGGCGCAGCAGCTGTATCGTGGTCCAAAAGAAGACTTGCAGCGCCGAATGAAGACTCGGAATTGTCCGGCAAGAAGCGTGTCGGCATAACCATGTTTGGCGTTACAACGCCCGGTGTAGATGCTATCCGCTCACATCTCGAAAGCAATTACCCGGTTGAGACTTATATCTTTCATGCCACTGGCCGTGGAGGCAAAGCCATGGAACGATTGTGTCGAGAAGGACTACTGGATGCCGTGATTGACCTCACGACAACCGAGATTGCAGACTACATTGCCGGTGGTGTGATGCCGGCTACCGAGGATCGCCTCGAAGCTGCCGTTGAAAAAGGCATCCCGAACATCGTTTCTCTTGGCGCGACAGACATGATCAACTTCGGGGCACGAGACGCTGTTCCGGACTCGTTCAAAGAGCGCACCATTGTCGAGCACAACTCGCTCGTGACGCTTGTGCGTACATTGCCGGAAGAGTGTGCAGAGATTGGTCAATTCATTGCGGACAAACTGCGAAGGACCAAGTTCCCAGAAAAAACGCAAGTCTGGATTCCCAAAGGCGGCGTGAGTATGCTGGCCGTCCAAGGGCAGCCCTTTGCCGATGCAGAAGCTGATGCCGCGCTGTTCAACGCGGTTCGGGAAGGACTAAAGGATACAGATATAGAGATTATCGAAGATGAAAGGCACATTAATGATGCAGATCTGGCCAAGGAAGTCGCTGTTTCCCTGGCGAGAAAGTTGGGTCTCGAGTAGAGCAAGGGTAGCTCGTATGAAGTAGCTTCGTCTTCTATCATTGCGCTGAGCCGTTGGTGGGAATCATAATGACAAGAATGAGCTTGCGGGACCCAACAGATTAAAGACAAAATTATCGAGTTAATGATGCAGCTGATGATGCGAGAACCCGTGTAGAAACAGACGATGCCAGATTCATCAACAGTGAGTGGGGCTATAGTAACATAGTAGTGAATAAGTAACCGCTTATCAATAATCACAAGGCAAGCGTCGTTGGTCTAGGGGTTAGGATTCAACTCTTCCAAAGTTGAGGCACGGATTCGAGTTCCGTACGACGCACATTCCAAGTTTCTTTTTTTGCCTTTATCAACCAGCTCACTGTTTACGTACAGTAGCGCGCAGAGTGACGCCTTTCATTCTTTTTTTTTTCTTAGCCCGACTAATTTCATGTTTCAATTTTTTTTTATTTTTTTTTTTTATCTCTCATTTTTTACCACGGCGCTCTTACCTGGATGCGGCCAGAGTCATGGAGCCAGTAACTAATCAAAAACCTTGACGATGTCGTACGCTTGGAGCTTTCTCGCGAGTAATTTGGCCCATGGTGGGTTTGCCAGAAACTCACCTGAACGCCACACCGAGGAGGCCCTTGCCCTTGCGTCACAGAAGTTGTGCATAGCCACCCACAGTGCCAAAGTCAAAAGGGAAGAACAGAAGGGGGCTCCGTAGTTACGAATAAGGGGCGGGAGACACTGAACCGGGAGCCCAAGGGCAAGTTTGTTCCTCTTTTGGTGACATTGCCGAAAGAACAAACACTACGGATTAGTTACCCCAAGTATCCGTAAAAGCCGACGTGTTAAATATTGCGTCTGCATCGGCTGTGGATGTGCAGCGTCAAAGTTTTGGAGTAGGCCTATGACGCGATGGCTTTTTTTTCGAGAGAGAGAGAGCACACATCGTTACATGTCAAAGTCCAAAACCTGGAGGAGGGGGGTGCACGTTGTTTGTCTGTCCTTGAACGGAGGTCCAACACTTTGAGGCTATTCTGCCATCGGTGTACGCGAGCCGCTAGACCACCACACAGTTGCTGTGAGTTGACTCGTTGATGCCCGCAATAAGCCACCAACAAACACGCACCGTAATGATAAGGGAGTTGGTTGCCGGTCGGCTATAGGACCTTGAAATGTCGGCACTAGCGCATCATTCATCAGATCTTGTCGGATACTTGATGTGGATGTTGTAAGATGTACCGTTTCAAGTCGCAGATGCAAACAGACGGCTGAAAGTGTGGTGCGTCTCGGCAGAAGCAAAAGCTCGGTCAAATATCATATTTCCGGTCCCAACCAATGTCCATGTGTCATATTTAACGCAGTCAACATGTTTTGACCTTATTAACTTGCTCTGACACAGCGCAGCGCCTTCACTCTTGTCTCCCTTCAACCCTCGGCCCACCACAAACCACTACCTTGTGCGGCAGACTTACTCCAGCTGCATAATTATTAAGACAAGACTTTGTACGGATTAAATAGGGCTCATTCGAGGACTTTATCCATATATTACTCATTACTTGATATTAACCGGTACTTGCAGCTACTCAGTAATTGTGGTTCATATGCACTTTTTACCGTGCAGTATGCAATTCGAGAAACGAGTAAGCAATTCGTCTACGCGGCTAAGCTCCTTGTCTCCCCAACAGTGTGGATTCGCAGCGTCTCATGCCAAGAGCTGGGTCTAGTTTATAATTGTCAACAGAGAGGGCGCCAAGGGGTCAATCTGAGCTTCTGGAAGGATGTTGTCGTGACTATTTACGGGGCAAAATTACGCCCACAAACATGCTTAATAGCGGAATCGCAACTATGGCTATGGCCCATGAGTGCGTGGACGGTGGGACTGACGTGAGCTGACCCGCGGCCGCAAAAGAAGGAAGAAAAAAAAAAAAGTAGGGCTGTAGCTCATGACTATCGGACATCTCAATCTTGACTCACTCAACTCAGAACAAGTCACCGCCTCAGAGTCTCTCATGATGCCGATGCGGGCACAGAAGCCGCCCGAGTGTGTCAGCTTCCCGGCTACTGCCAATTCGCGTTTCAACAACTGAAAACAGCTTTTCGTCGACAGTGAAACGCCGCAAGCAGCAACGGGGAAGCGAAAAGTGCTGCCTAAATACTGACAGTCATGTGGCATCATGTTTTGTTTGGGCATGCAATAACTAGCACGCTGACCAAGGAGGCTGGAGCTCAACAAATGAATATGATGACTGTCGTTAGGCAAGGAGGCGGCAAATGATATAACAGACATGGTGATAATTAAATCAGGGTCTCCCCAGCGCGTGATTCGCGCCGCCACTAATAGACGCCACTTATTAAGGCCGGCGCAAGTTTATTTGTTTGCAGGCAGGCCCAACTACGACATGTCCAATATGCATTCTACCAATTACTCGCGGGCGCGGCTTGGTGGCTGTTGCTCCTTTTCTCGAGTCGGTCTTTCAAAATATTTAGTTGCCAACTACCTCCGTAGTTACTGGTGCTCCGTAGATTATACTTGATCAAGTATAACAACCGGGTAATACTACACAAAAAGTGCAATTTGCTACTCGTGACCATAGCGCCCGCGCCGTGAGCACCTGGTCATCCTGCTTACTCGTACGGGCTGGGGCGTGCGTAAAGAGGAAGCCGCGATCCTCTTTTTCATCGTCGCTGTCATGTCCCCCCCCCCCCCCCCCCCCCCCTCCCCCCCCC
>JAAHCF010000172.1:0-56776 GCA_038367545.1 Beauveria asiatica | reverse complement strand
AAAAGGGGGAAAAAAAAAAAAAAAAAAAAAAAGAAAAAAAAAAGGAAGAACAAGACGGCGGGAAGAAGTATCACGGAATAAAAGGGGAAAATCAGAGAGCAGAGAGGAAATAGGGATGAGAAACAATCGTGAACAAGTGCAATTGCAACATCTTTCGTACTTTTTTAACTGTACATCACGTCGGGACACTGATCCGCCCGCGCGAATAGACACTGACAAGAAAATTCTGGCAACTGGCTTCTAGACACTCGTCACCATCACAAAGCAGCCACTCTGCGGACAGTCACCATTCATCTGGGGAACGACACAGTTGTCAACATTTACATTGCGGCTAGAAATGGATTGCTCATGCTTGCTCGTGATTGACGTTATACGTTACGGGGTGATCGAGATGCTTCAACTCGGCAAGGAGATTCAGGGTGAAAAACAAAAGTTGAAGAATATATACGAGAAGGGTAGAACAAGTTTCTGTGCAATGTGGTTTTGTGCGCCCTTGAAATAAAAAGAAATCGTTTGGTCCAAATGTAACCAGTCTCTACCAACATAACAATAATTCCGTAACCGTGACATCAAGATATTGAAAAAGAGAAAACGAAGGAAAAAAGGTGTGGGTATATCCCTAACGAGTGTGCAAGAAGTGAAGCAGATATATCAAAGAAGGAACAATCAAATAGCGAGGGGTGGCTCGGTATCTGCGTTGAGTGAATCTGTAGGTGTTGATCGTCGCGAGGTTGACTGAGGAATAACGTGCTCAGTTGGCCATGGCAGCATAGGCATTGCCGATGGAGCTCAGGGTGCTGCTGGAGCTCATGAGGAAGTTCTGGGCAACAAAGAAGTAAGAGTAGGCGTGGACGTAGTCGAGAGAGTCAAGTTTGGGCTGGACAGTCTTGAGGAACGCGGCGATCTGCTCGTCGCTGCCAGTGGGAGCAAACTCGGTGAGCCAGACAGGCTTGCCACCACAGATCTTGCTGGCCTGCTCGAGGTGGGTGAAGAGGGTGTCAACAGCCTCAGCGGGGGAGTACCAGTGAACAGGGCAGAAGTCAAAGTGGCAGTCCGAGTTGGCGTCGCAGGCAGCGACGAAGTTCTTGAGCCACGGAAGACCCTGGTTATCCAAGTTAGAGTTGGAGACGGCGGGGGCGCCGATCTGAGCGCGCCCCTTGTACTTGGCGAAGTACTTGGCGTGAGCGGCTGCGGCGGTGGAGGGGTCCATGTTGGCCTGGGAAGGCATATCGGGTTCGTTGAAGCTCAAGAGAGCCTTGGCACCATTGGAAAGAGCAGCCTCGCAATCGGAGTCCCAGTGGGAAGTGTGAACAGGCAAATCGCCCCAGAGCATAGGGACATACTCGACATTCTTGCCGAGGTCGCCAGGGCTGGAGCCCCAGTTGTAGGCCCAGCCGCAGCCATTCTTGTTGCAGTTGTTCTTGAAGGTGTTGGCCAGGGAGGCATCGTTGTAGGCGATGCCTTGCTTAGAGACGCCTAGACCGCCGCTAGAAGCGGTCGAAGTCGAAGAAGGCTTGACAGCGGTGGACAGAGTCGTCTGAGCCGGGGCGGCAGAGGCCTCGGGGGTCGCGGTAGGGGTGACGGCGACAGCCTCGGGCTGGCTGTCTTGAACGAAGGCGTTCGCGGTCTGGGCGGGCGCGTCGGCAGTGGCGGTGACGAAGACAGTCTCATATTTAGTTTCCCAGAAGACTTCGCGCTTTTGGGCGGCGTGCTGGTGACGGTGGAAGCTAAAGGCGCTGACCTGCTCAAGGAGCGAGGCAGCCAGAGGTAGGGCGATGGCGGTCTTGGAGAACATGGTGAGAGTTGATGATCTAAGTTGACGAGTGATGAGCTAGTTAGGCACAGGCGGCTTCTTTTCGAGGTTCGAGGTGAAGGAAGGTGGTGGAATGTTTCGAGACGTTGGGTTGCGAGGTTTTGCTTGCGTATTTACGACAAGAAAATGAGAACGTGAGTCGAAAGTGATTCGGCGCGGCCGGTATAAGGAGTGGTAGTGAGAAGTGAGTCTATCAAAGACTGACTTGTGTATCAAAGGAAGGAAGGTGAACAGCGAAAAGAGGCTGTGGTAGCAGAGTCGAAGCTAGCTTGACGACGTGAAGAAAGGACAGACGAAGTAAAAGGATTGTAAAGGGCAGAGATGTGGGAGGTGGGAGAAGGGAGGGTTAAAGAAGCAGAGGATGGATAGGAATTTGAAAGAGGGCGTTGACTAGCGACGCTAGGAGGACTGGGAGGAGGGAGCGGCAGGCTGGGTCAGGGCGGCGGCATCAATGCATAATGGTTGGCAGCTGGCAACTGGCAGGAGTGGCAGGAGGCAAACGGGCAATGGTGATACCTTGTTTAGAGTGTGTTTGCGGCATGGCATGCAGGTACCATGCAGTGTTCCGTTTGGCGCCCAGGCAGGAGCAGGCCAGCGGGGATTTGGTACCCGTTCTTTGCCATTCTCGCAGTAGCGGTGCTTTCTCAGGTATCCTCAGCGGGTACTAGGTACGTGCCATTTTCTGAAGAATCCGCGCCAAGGAGGGCTCTGGAAGGCGGGGCGGGGGTCACTGGGGAGTCCAGATGTACGAGTGAGACGGACGAGCGTGCAGTTGGCCAAGTTGCTGAGGAGTTGAAGGAGTTGCATTCTCGGCTTTGACTGTATGTGGATGCTTGTGGTCGGAAGAAGAAGAAAAGGATGGGTGTGCGGGGCGGGGCGCCAGGGGCAGATGGGGGCCACTAAACAAAAGATGCAGGGGTTCCATCCAAGCGGTGCGGTGCGGCGCTGGTCAGGTACCGAGCAGAAGCAGCAAGCACGCGTGGCAAGCAAGCTGGCAAGGTACCATCCAAGGATGCAACGGCTAGCGCCAGATGGAGAGGTGGGCGCCAACTTGGCAACTGGGCCGTCAGACCCAGTGGGGCCTGCGGTGTGCCTGGCAGATTTGTGGTGCCTGATTGCTAGGACCTTTGTGCTCTAATAAATATTACGGTCTATCTAGGGCCTGACAAGATTTGTGGTGCCTTGGGTTGCTAACCTCGTTGCCTCTGTGACCATTGGACACTGACCTGGCCCGACTAGCTGGTGCACTGGGCATCTCTCTCCCGTATTCAGCACTCAATGGCACAGTCGTGGTGGTTCGCAGCGCTACGGTCGACATGGGCCGGCCCTGAGAGTAGCCTGTTTCGGCTCACACAACTCGCTGATTGAAATTAGGTTGGAGATGCAGTCATGCCACTGTGTGCTTTTTCTGCCTGTCGGGCCGGAATAACGGACAACTGCGTCGTACCAGTCATATTGGGATTTTCAGCCAGCCAATTCATCAAAAACAGGTGCTCATGACAGCTGTGTACTCTGTACACTTCAGCCTGACCTCTTGCTGCATAGTGGCAGAGCAGTCATACGTACGCAGCAATACCAGGTCCTGTAGTCAGTCAGGATCCCTGTACGGATGTAGCTTGAGAACGAATATGGGCTTGCCACGTAATCGACGTGTACTGGCAGATCTGGCAGGTACATACCTTTTTTTTAAAAAAAAAATCGCGCGTGCCCTGGGACAAAGCATATGGTTCGGTTCGGTAGCACGACCCTTCCGAGCTTGAAACACGACAACGAATCCTTTTTCAGTTGTCCAACAGCACAAGGAGCTTGTTGAACAAGATTTCCGGCCCCTGACACGTATGTTCATTGCTCACTGCTATGTACTCCGTAGGTGTACACACACTAATCCGTATAACGTCAGAGCATCGCCTGCCCATTCACGAGCTACCTAGATATTAGGGCTACGACGAGCTGCTTGATGTGCCCTGTTCATGATCAGACGACCCTCCTTGAACCTCAAAGTTGTTACGTCCTTTTCACGTAAAAACCTTGATGTTTGCAACCAAGCCGTCCCTTCCCCAGCCACCTGCAGATGCGTGCCCTCACTGACCGTCTCCACAGACCAAGCTCCAGACCACGGGCCAGAAATTGATTATATCGAGATGTATCAGGAAAATGCAGAATGCTAAAGAATTTCCCGACTCCGAAGTCTGGTGTATCTTTTCTTCTCCTCTTATGCGCCAATTTTCCATTCTACATCTGTCTGTCATGCCGTTTGCAGTCAGCGAAACGCCCTGCCCTGGCCCCCAACTTTAACCAATCATTTCCCAGTACTCCGTAGACTATTGACATCGGCCTAACCAGGGGAGGGCAACGTGGCCCCGGTGCTCTTTGTCCAGATCCAGCCAATCATGGCCTGCAAAAAGGGATCCCAAGGTAGTGCATGAAACTGCAGGGGCCTCCGCCGCACCAGCAAACACGAGCGCAACGCAAGGGCAAGGAACCAGGGAGAAAAGGTGTACGGATATATCCGTACCGTACACAAACCAGGGAGAGATTATTAATTGTTTTCATTATTACCTATTTATGTATTCGTATCTTGTTGAATATTTAACTGGCCTCTTAATGTTATTGACGCGCCGCTGCGGTTCGCTTCCCTGTCTGATGCTGACGCACCAGCTAACTTGCAGGGAAAACACAACGTACTCAAAGCCAAAAATGGCGCGTCCAACACGGCGCATCCACTTGAGGACGTAGCCTGGCATGCGCCTGAAAAAAATCCCCTAGATTTGTGCAATTATTGTTCTATTGATTTATTCATTACTCCGTAATCCGTACGGAGTAATCCGTACTTGTGGCTGTTTTAACAACGCACATGCACTCTGCCCATCTGCCTGCCCCTTTCAGGCAGATAAACCTGCAGTCATGGCATCGGCTCTCTTTCCACAATCAGCATCTCTCCGCTGCAGTACCAATCCTGCATGAGCCCAAGACGAACAGGAAGACAAGAGTAATAGTTAACATCTTGCCATTGTAAATACTCGGTGAAGCCGGAAGAAAAGTACCCCTGCCGCCGAACCAAGGCGATCCCCCCACCAGTCGCGGCGCAGCTTCTGGAATCCGAGCCTCGCATTATTTCAGCCAGAGCTATTTATTTCCATCCTGCATGCCTACGAATCCTTTTGGCCCCGACGGGACCGCACCCACACGGGGGCCTTTGTTTGGCGTCTTGGTCGCTCACCTCACAGTGGCTCCTCTGCTGTTTTTGTTTCCTTGGCTGGAGCCGCCTCTTTTTCTTTGTTTTGTGGTTTCCAAATAGTTGGCGCTGCGGAGAACGATTCTCGTCGTGGAAAAATACACATGCATCTCCGGTACATAGACAGCGACAGCCAAGCCCGCGTTCTCGACTCTGTTGATCCGCACGCTTCATTGGCATTGTGGATGGTAACAAATAAGCGGTTACCCCCGTTTACTTGCGTGTCTTGGTTTAACCGTTTGCGGGATTCCATCGACGACTAATGATGAAACTTGGAGTTGCAGCAACGACGATGCGAACCATTGAGCGCCCTCTACTGTCGCCGCAGCGAGCTAGATTTGTCAACTATTCTACGGATTAGCATGCCTGGTATTTCGATTATTAGTTATTTATGTATTCTTTCCTCTACAGGCAGGTTGCAAATTCGGCCTCGTCTAAATAATCCGTAGCGCTCGTTTTGAGAAACCTTAACCTTGTGGCCGGCCCTCTGCGGGGTCCGGGCCGTCCTCGAATCATTTGGCGAATCGTTTACGCTACGAGAGACGGCGTTGCATAATATTAGTCAAAAAACCATAAACTGTCTAATTAGAATATTTTAATAATAATTTAATAATAATAATACCGCTTGCTGTAGATTCGTCCAGTAATAACAAGTCGTTCGTTTCATTCGTTGTCGTCTTTTTGCCTTTCCGTCGTTTGGTGTCAATGCTGTAGCCACCACTTGGCGATCAGCCCATGGGGAAGAAACCCAAACTCAGCCTCAATTGCTTTTCCAGACCACTCCGTCGATTGGCATACGTGGCCTTCCTCGTCAATGGCATACACCTTGGCTCGTTGCCTCGTGTGGCCGGTCGTGTTCCCTGGCCAAGCCAAAACAGCATTCCTTGGGCATGTCCCATAAAAGTTAGGAACGGAGCACTTGTCTATGAGGAAGAGCCATGTTGCCTCCTACCAGCCACCTCGATTCTCCAGAGACTCTTCATCATCTCACCGATCTGCTAACCTGTATGTTGCCGCACGAATCGCTTTCAAGTGCAGATGTGGGCTGCGAAGCTTCTCAAGTCAATGGCGCCGGCGCCTCGGATGCCCTCACCGTTTCCCCTCGAGCTAACTAACTAACCTCGCCCGCAACTCCGGCTGAGGATAGTACCAGTAGACTGGTTCTCAACTGTCACTTGCATCCGAGCCACAACTGCTAAAGACTGTTTACTATTTAATGCAGATGTCGTGCATTTTCTGCATGGCGCTCGCTAGTTTGCAAGTGCGAAGTAGCGCCAGCGCAAAAAGACAAAGGCAATACAGATTACTGGTGCTCTGTATCCGTAATAATTCCTAAATACCTACGGATTAGCTAATCCGTATTTAGTTGGGTCGCTGCGGCCGTCGCTCCGTTTATTCACCTGGCTTGCCATTTTCTCCCCGCACAAGTTCCCCTTGATTTTGGATTTGCCAGAAAATGCACATCTATTTCCCTCGGCATGGATTGCATGGCTGTTTCGACAGCGCATTACGTGTCAATTTGTCACTGGGGCTTCACTGCTTTGAAGCGCCAAGGTCGGAGCCTCTTTGAACCATACCAGCAGTCAGTACGTACTCCGTAACTAGTCTGGTAAACTACTACTCGTCTTTTCTTTATCTCGACTACGGATTAACAAGTATTAAAACATGCCCGATGAACCCGTTCAAACAACTCCACACACCCCCAATTCCCATGCAACCCGAAACAAGCCACCGACTAATAAATATCGCGCCTCCTTGTTCAAATTACTGGTACGACATAATCGTAATGAGTACAACAAAGAGCAGTCATCAGCGGTCTTTATTCACGCGACAGAGTATTTTCCCACCCTCGAACAAAATGACAGATTACATAATCGCCCTTTACGGCCTCTGATTCGCCAAAGCTCTACGGAGTCCATTACGAATAATAATGCCTGTCTCATAGTGTTAGTTAGCCAGGGTACGAAATGTGATCCTGGTAATAAATAAAACCAGCTCGCTAGTCATGAGCCGATTGATTACCTGTCAATTGGCTATTTACCAGGCACGACCTAGACATCCCAACTGCTATCCTTGCCGTCGAGCTGCCTAGCGCCCGATTTGGCTGTTTCTCTTGGCTGGTTTCAAACCCCGGTGCTTGTCACGGGTATCGGCACATCAACCCCGACGTTGCCAGTACAAACATTTGATGACACTGCCTCGCTGGTTGTTGACTTTTCTTGCGTCTTGGCCTTGTTACTAGTTAGACGCAGCAAATTCCTCGCTGCAGGGTGACGCAAGCCTCATCCACCGAGGGTGCGCTTTCGCTTTTAGCTCTGTGGCAGCATACCAGATGACAGCACCACTGCATGCCCGCGTTTCCATGTATGCAGCACGACAGAGAAATATTAGCAAAGGCACGTGATTCTCCTGAGAACACGAGCTGGTAAGCAGTAGAATCTTCTTGCGGTGTTGCTGAGCTACCCTGTTCGCATTTGCGATGCAGGCTCCTCTCCCACAATAGATAGCCCTGCAAGTGTAAATTTGCTAGTATCATTCTTGGAAGACGAATGTAGTTGTTTATTTATCATTAACCACAATCTTCTGTTGAGTCCCTTTTTTCGAATCATGGTTCCCGCTTTCGTATGCAGTGGCACAGTGCACGTCGTGTAATGCGGCCCTGGCGCATCGCGAGGTACACTTTGTACAACAGCACACACAAACAGCACGTGATGTACACGAAACAGCGTACTTGAGTTACTTGCGTCTGCATCTTACGGGGTTACTCGTGACAGCCTTGCAGTTGTTCTGTGGCTCTGGAACAGCCTTTGCCTGAGTGACCTACCAAGTCTACTCTTGTCGCTAGAGCAGCTATCACTGCTGCCTGAACTAATTCGACAGTCGTATATATGATCATGGTTAGAATATATACAGAACAAAGGCGATACCGCTCCAGCTATCCATCTGCGGACCGTCGTGCCTGAAGGAAAGGGTGAGCCAGTCGCAGAGCAGCCACTACCCTACATGATCCAGCTCGAGGCAGCACTCGGTTGCATTGCCGAACCTCACAGAATCCGGTTACGAGTGGATTCGGAGCTTGTGCAACTGGTTCGAAGCCGCAGTGCGGCGGCAGAGGGGCGTGTAAACCTGCTTCGTCAACTCGATGCCGTCATGTACGAGGTGGAAACGCAACTCTGCGCAACTTGCACAATGCAGCAACTGCGCCTACAAGACCGGCATTAGTCATGACATGGTAAATTTTTGCCTCAAATGTGGGTAGTAATGATGTTACCGTTATTCGTGAATGTAATTGCAAACGGCGCGTGTTTGACCAGCATGTAGCTGGCGGCAGAGATCCGTGTCTGCAAGAACAATCAAGCGTCGGAAGTGTTTCAATACGTGCTGCAAATCAGATGACATCTACAATACGATCATGTCTTCAAACACCATGCCATCAATTCACAATCCACCTTCCTCTCAAGCCGGGCCAGCTTTGCATGGAGCGCTAACTTATCTTCAGGAAGCGTCCTCATCTGAATCGGAAAAGCGGCACTTCTTCGAACCTGGGGCAGCAATGGTGAGGAATGGGCTGAGAAGTCCCTGGGAAAAGGCCGGGACTTTTCCAAATACATTGCCTAGTAGTTGCTGTATCTTTTCGCGAACGGCCAATCCGGGACCGAGCAATCTGCGGGTTGCTTCCATACACGCCTTCTGCAGCAAGATACCTGTACCGTCCATAGAAAACACGAACGGGACGACGTTCAGAAAAGTGAGTGACCCTGGAGCTTCCATTACTTCTGTCCGGAAATACTCGACTGCTTTGGTGGCAAGAAGGTCGATGGAGCGCTCCTTGGCGACATCGATAATGTCGAGATGAGCAACAAAGTTGAGTGTTCCCAGTGCCTCATGAGATGGCCAAAAGTTCGAGCTTCTCTCTCTATTGTCGATGCCAGGACTATTGCTGCTGACCGTCTCAAGCTCGTGCTGTGCGAGAGGGGGTTGGTGGTGGTGGTGTGTAGCTACACTCTCCAGTGTACAAGTATTCAACCAAGCGCTCCATCAAGGGCTTCTTGGCGAAAGGAAGTAGGTGAAAATCCTATTTAGACTTGACTAGCTACCTAGATATAGGTTCAGACCCAGAGTAGGTATCGCGTACCTTTCTCTGCGAGCACGCGGCCGCTAGAACTGACGACTGTGGGCATATCACAACTTTATGAGCCTATATGGTTGCTCCCTTGCACATCAACGCGAAATCACAATACTTTATGTCTTCGAGATCTCTGGGAGAATTCTAGCACGTTATGATGAAGGAGAATGATACCGAGAGTGAACCGACCGAACAAGACTAGATGCGGCGAGGCTGGACAGGGCCTTTGTTGGTGCCATGGTAGATTGGATTGTGTTGAGATGCCACTACTTAATTTGATCCTATGGAGAAGGAAACTTTCGTCCTATGCAGCACGAGTCTATATCAGCTTCGACTAAGTTTGCTATGATTGACTGACAGAGGGAAGCATGCGCCAAACATACAGCAGCATTCACTCTCACAAACAGAAGCGCTTTTGAAGCTTCGACACAAACTCGACACAAACTTGACGATAAAGATGGACTAAACCTTTTTTCTCATATTGAACAACCAGGTTGCTACTCCAGCGATACCTTGCGCTCAGCCATAGCCGAATTGCCAAGTTGGCTAGACTAGATCCTGGCGCCTCGGGTCTATTGGCGAGCGTTTGGCGTTGAAGTAAACTGGGCCGCCGTTTATCCATGGGGACGTAAATCCGGGGTAGTCTCAGTCGGATGTAGACAATTTGCTGCTGCTTGGAACGACTAATGCGATGAACTTAAGGCCCCTGCCCAGTTATTTGTAGCATGTACGGTGACTTCAACCCGAATGATCATGGAAACCTCTTGTCGGCTTCTCCTACAGATTGTATGTAGATGCGCGAAAGCGACGACATCACCATCTCGGGCCGACTATCAAATACTGGCGTCGTGATGTCGGCCGGACAGCAGCCCTGACAATCGAGCACCGAGCCTGCTCTCTTTCTTGCCGACGACAGTGACGCGTATAATCTTTAGTTGAGCGGATCGCAGAGCTTGCCAGAGACGAGTTCAGCCGCACCGCGCCTGGTGGGGATTTAGCCCTGTCAGGCCGGCGCCTTTGGGGCTGCGTCATTGATCATCTCGAACTAAAATGAAGCTTCTTACTGGCGGGGCGAAAAATGCACAGTGTTCTCGGGCGTCAGTAATCTGTGGCAGCCAATCTTTAGGCACATCCTTATGCGGGTATGGAGACCACCCTACTATACATACCATACACGTGATAATCCAAGTCGTTTCGCCTCAATCGAGCCTTGCGCAATGTATTCCTGACTTGACCAAATCATCATTCTAGATTCAGATCATTGAAAAGCCAGTCTTATCGTGGTGTGATGCTGGTCGGCGCAGCCCGCTATTCCGAGTTCAACTACAAAGCTTCGCCCACCCCGCAGATAGAGCCCCCGTTTGCTGTCTCTGGATCTAACAGACACAGCTCTCGACGAGCAAGTCACGATTGCGGATCTAACCCTTTCATCGCATTCAGCTCCTAGGCTTACGTGGCAAAATCCTCAAAATACGCGAGGAAAGAACAAAATCCTTCGCCATGGACATGAACGAATTCTCGTCTGGCATATTGCCGTACCCGGACCCGAACCAATTCGACTACGGCGCGTTCTTGGGCGACGATGGCGCGATGCAATTTCAGGACCTGACGGTGCTGCAGAACCAAGCGGCGCCTGTCCAGTCGCCCGGTCAAGCGACGCCGCCCAGCTCGGAGAGCAGGAGCCCACCCAGCGGCGAGGTGGTCCGTCACGCAGGCATCTCCAGGCAGCGCTTGGAAAGGAGAGGCCACACCAAGAGTCGACGCGGCTGCTACAATTGCAAGCGGCGGCGCATCAAGGTCAGCGGGAACTATTGGCCATCATGGAAGCTGGAGGCTAAAAGGAATCAATAGTGCCAAGAAACGCATCCGGCGTGCGGACACTGCGTCAAGACGGGCCTCAAGTGCGAATACCCTGCGGCGCCGCAGATAGTTCATCAGGTAAGGTTTCATCGCAATGGCTCAAGAATACTTACACACTGACGAGGAATAGCCGCATCAACAAATTCCCCTATTCAGCTTGCAGGACATGCGCTTCTTCCAGCACTTTCTGACGCAATGTTATCCGCACCAACCCCTGAAGCAGGAGGAGGTCTGGACGCACGAGATCCCCTGCATAGCGCACAACCACGAGTTCCTGATGCACGCCATTCTCGGATTCGCCGCCTCGGAGCTCATCCAGCAAGATGCGACGCTCGTGACCGCCGCGATGAACCACCGCATCAAGGCCATCAAGGCCATCAAAAAGCGGCTGGCCGAGTCGTCGCAGAACGACACGGACCGCGAAGAGTCCAACGCGCTGGTGGCGTCGTGCTTTGCGCTCACATTCCAGTCGGTCAGCCTCGAGGACGGCCTGGCCGAGTTCATGACGTTTATCCGCGGCATCGTCATTGTCGGCATGCAGATGACCTTTCGCAACATTGCGCCCGTCTTCACGACGCTGTTCGACAATGACCCGGACGAACTCCTGGCCGACCAGATGGAGGACCTGCCGCTGATTGAAAAGGCGTGGGTAGACATGGCGGTCGAGGCGCTGACGGCGCTGAAACCGCTGTGCGCGACGCCGCTGGAGGAGGAGTACCGCCTGCAGCTGCTGGGCATTGCGGAAAAGCTTTACGAGGATTCATTCGAGGGTGAGTAGCCCCTTATTCTGCATCTTTTCACTGATGTTGCGGTTTGCTAACTTTTGACCAGCATACAAGACAAACTCAAAGCAGTACGGGTGGTGGATGCTCCTCCCGCACGAGACGTTCCAGGAGCTCATCAACATGCAGAACCAGACCATTGTGCTGCTGCACACGCACTGGATCGCGCTCTCGCAGATCATGAGCTTTATTACGGAGCAGGAGCGGAACATTCGTCAAAAGTACCCGTCGCAGCAGGAGAGCAAGATGGATCCGGGTTTCCTGCGGTGGCTCAAGTATCTGAATGCGCGCGTCGATATTGGGAATCAGGTGCACAACCAGTGGCCGCTGTGGGTGGAGGAGCAGCTCGACCGGGACCTGACATTTTTCGGCCGCAGAGCTTGATACCTAGTGTATAGCGTCCGGTTGCATACTGATCTTCAAAGTTAGTAACTAAGATGCTGTTCTGTTCAAGGACATTTCACCATCTGTGGCCTAGGGCCTTGTCTCGTGCGTGCGCCCAAGCGAGACGATCGTGTGGCTTAGGATGAGGCTGTTTGAAATGCGCAAAATGTGGAAAAATGCTTTACTCGTAAATATGTCTGTCCTTGATCGGCACTCGCAGCCTCCATGTGAAGTGATGAGGCGCGGAAATGCAGTTGGCTGTCAACGACAATGCTCAGCACAGCCACGCCGGGCACACAGCAGGGCGACCGCTAAAAAGGAGATGGTCAAGTACAGCGGGCGAGGGCCCACTGGAGAGCCTCACATCAACCGCAGGGAGGCACGGAGGCAACTGACAGCGCTATCCCCACAGCGCATTCATCACCCAAATGCGCACCGGAAAGATTGGCCTAGGAGCGTATCTAAACTCTATTAATAAGGCGGATTCGGACCGATGCGCATGCGGCTACGGCCCCTAAACCGTACGCTATATCCTACTAAAGTGTAGAGACTAGGCGGATAAAAGAGATAAAATGTGGGCAGGTAAGCGGCTATAGGTTAACCTTAAACGCATATAGCTACTATAAATAGCAGCTAGGATAGTCTATAAATAAGAAGAAGAAGAAGAAGAAGAAGCACTAATCCTACTCTCCCCCCTCCCTAAATATAATTAAAGAGTCACGTAACTGTTTCCTTTTAGCTGTTAATAGGTGGAGTAGTGGCTTTGGTTAAGCGAAAATAGCGACTAGCCGGTCTTGGCTAACTGGCAATCTGCTTTAGGACCGAGTCGCGGAGCACCTCCGGGTCTTCCGTCGAGTCCACAATGACGACGTTGTCCTCCGGGCGACACGGGTGTTCGATCCACCGCCTGAAGAGAGCGCGGGGGTCTTCGCCCCCGGCACCGCGGGCACCGTGCTGTGCTGCGGCGGCGGCAGAAGGCGGCGGCAGGTCGACGCCGGTTCGCTGGCTAGTCATGGGCTCTCGGGCGCGCAGGCGCTGGTCGAGCAGATCGATGTCGCGGACGCTGCACTCGACGTACCAGTAGGTGTAGCCGTGGCTCTTGGCGAGGGCAGCTCCGTGTTCGGGGACCTCGGGGAAGTTGCAGGTGCTGTCGACGATGACGCTGAGGCCCTGGCTCATGGCGCCCTGCGCGAGCGTCCACTGCAGGGCATATGCCTCCCTCGCCGCCCGGTCGAACGGGAGGCCGGCTTCGAGGAAGGCGGACCGGAGCACGTCGTGGTCGATGACCAGGCCGCGGATGGCGCTCCCGAGCAGCTTTGCCACGGTGCTCTTCCCGGAACCCGGCGCGCCCGACATCTGGATGAAGAGCTTGTTGTGAGGTGCCTGCTGCGCAGACATGTTGCTGGTACCTCGACGAGGTAGATTCGAGAGACAGATAGGCTTGGCGGGCTGGCTTTCGTGTGGTGAGCTTCGACTTGGACAATCTTCAGGTCGTCAATCATCTCCTGAGATATCCCATTGTCTCTGAAGAAAGCCGTGCTTCTGCGTGCTGCCGCCGCCAGCATGTGGGTCTGGCCCCTCACGCTGTAGCTCAATCTACGGGGGATACGGGGCGATACGGGGGAAACGGTCGCAGCCCGGCAGTACACGATTAGCTGACGTGTAGGTTTAAGCGGATCTCTTCGCGAAATACGATGAAGCTGGGACTTGATCCCCAGGGTCTTTTTTGCACTAACTAGTTCTACCAAGTAGAACGATGACGCTCGACGGTATGAGCCTTGCTGTGAGCATCTCCCGATTAAGCCGCCAGAAGTATATATAGCATCATGTCTCTGGGTGTCGAAATTTTTCAATGACCTCTTGATCAAAGAATAATCGAAGCAGCAGTCGGACAACTTTGAAGTATTCACTATTTCTACGCACTTCAGAATCGACTACATTGCTCGACATATGAGAGCACTACATCACCGCCGTCATTGATACACCCCGAAGCCACCATGGCCACTCTCCTCAAGAGACAACCAGCAGAGTCTGTCATTGACAGGCGATATTCGCAAACGTCAATCACCCCTTCTCTCCCCGAGTATGACCTCGGCCACTACGCCCAGCTCCAATCTCTCTCCATCGCAGTATCGCAGTCCGAGTCGTCCTCACTACCAGACTACGACGCCCTCGACACATCGCCTTCCGCCTGCAGCGGCGCCTCTGCGGTGACGTCTTTCCACAACACCAGCGCCTTTCAAATCGAAACCGCCGGCCACCCGCTCTTCTACCTGCCGCTGCCGCCCAAGGCCGTCCCCATCCCCGTCTGCCGCGTCGAGGCCGACGGCGCCGTCGGCGAGGTCGTCTACGAATCGCTCCGCAACAAGCGCAGCTCCGGAAACTGCGCGCTGGTTCGCGCCGGTCACGGCGTCTCCGAGGCGCCCGTCTGCAGCACCACCTATCGCTTCGGTCCCGGCAAGAGCCCACAGATGCAGCTGCATGGCCGTCTCGACCCCAACGAGGTCTACCAAGTCCAGTCCAAGGGCCTCACGACCCGCGCCCAGAGTATTCGCACCCATCTCGGCACCTTTGAGTGGCGCTATGCCAGCCGCGCCGACCGCAAGGCCCTCGGCGCAGACAGCCTGCTGCTCTTTGAGCGCGTCACCACCGTGACGCTGGTAATCGGCAAGCAGGAGGAGCGGCGCGCCATTCTTGGCATGTTTATCCGCAACGCTGAGCTGCGTACAGAAGGCACACGTGGGTGCACTGCCGGTAACGGTGGCCGTCTACTGCTGAATTTGACGGAGTGGTCGGATAGCAAGGTCGAGCATGAGCAGATGGAGATTCTCGCTATTTCTAGTTGCATTGTGATGCTCAAGAAGGAGGTTGATAGACGTCGCATCCAGCAAATAATGGCGATGAGTGGTGGCGGCGGCGGCGGTAGCTGAGCATTGTCGCAATGATGAATTGTTATTTGTATTATACTCTTTCTTAAACCTTTTTGATTATACCACAGATGTCTGCTTGCTTAGTTAACGCTGAATACAACTTGAACATACAGACTGCCTGAGACCAAGATTTATGTGTTGCGGTATACATGGAGTATGAACAGAGAAAATCGGCATGGCTCACCCAAATTTCTCATTTCATGTCCTTCTACATCTCCTGAGAGTTTCGCGCCAAGCCGGTGTAGTGAGGACGTGATGTACTGGTCCACCTTGCCATCGTCGGAAAATCCAACCCCAGTGGAGTCACGTGACCGAAATCCATGCCTGAGGCGACAGCTCCGCCAAACGGCTTCATCTCCAGCAAAGATTCAATTGGTATAGCCAGCCAAGCACCTCACTTATCCCCGAAATCAATTCTCCTCACAACTAACACCGCCAATATGACTGCTGCGTGGAAAGCCGCTGGTTTGACGTACGTTTGCCCTCCGAGCATTTTCCTGCCCATTCCGACCAGCATATCGCCCCGACGACAGACCAAATGTTTTGCCGCGCAGGAGAATGAACTGGGAAGCTAATTTTCGACGAACAGCTACAACCGCTACCTGGCCATTGCCGCCCGTACCATCCGCCGCAGCCTCAACGAGGAGAAGAGAGTCGCTGCTGAGCGCCGTGGCGATATGGAGCTTCGGTTCGCCAAGTGGGAGGTAGGTTTTCTTTCTTCCAGCCGAGGTGGGGGAGATGGTGACGGCCGATGCTAATGCTTAATACCGCAACAGAACGGCAAGATGGGCGAGCCCAAGGACCTTGCCAAGGCCAACAATGCTGCCATGGCCGAGCACGGCTCTTCTTCGTAAACGACACTTTACCTCCGATTACGATCGCGACAGTCGGCAACCCGTGCGATGAATGTCAAACCATGCCCAAGGAGAGGTTTAGGGAACGGCATATTGGGGACGCCAGCGAAATACCACCACGTACATTAGACTTGGTGGACAATCAACCACCACCACACTGTACCATACAATACGATTGATACAATAAGCCAATTCGAAGAATGACAGGGCCGGGGAATCGAAACCTGGCTTTGCTCGGCCATTTTTCTTGTTACCTCGTTCCATGCACCGCGACTACCTAGCCGTAAGCCCGTGACCAAACCGACAATGCTTGCTTGGCGGCCGCATAGTGAATGCACTCATTGATGTGTGGCTGCTTACTATCCGAATCTTGCTGATCTTTAACCCACGACATCACTGAGACTACCAGGCTGCGTGTATCCAATCACGTAGGCACCCATATTCTGGTCCCAAACTACTCAAGTAGAGCCGTAGGTACAGTGCATGACCCTCAGGCCTCAACACTCCGCCAAAGCATGCCCACTACTAAGGGACAGTCGGACACGCCATCAGTACCAAACCTCCATAAAACAATACCGTCTTTTCGCAAAGCCATTTTTCAGATACCTGCCAGCCGGCCAAGTCTATCGAGGATGCTAGCTCAATATTTTGCCATCAAGCAATAATAGTAAATAAAATGGCCGACTACACGGTCGGCCCGGAAGGTACGCAACGTCTCCAGCAAAGACTGACTGTTTTCTCACCCCACCTTATCCGTCATGATTAACCCGCCACGCGCGTTGCGCAGAGATGGCCAGGCTGTCTCTCGCCCAGGATCCGGAGCAGTACCCGCCGCCAGCTATTCACAGCCCAGGGGTGATTCCGGTAGACATAACGATCAAGTTTGCCGACGCTGTCAAGAGTATGCACAGGCCTATAAAGCGACAGTCCACAGTTTGCAGTATGGTCGTGATGCTGACTCCATGAGTAGCTTTGGAACCGGGTGAGCTAGTAAAAGATGGCTTCTTTACACTCTTTGAGTCAGTTTCGGCTCTCGAGGTATGTTTTACTATCTCACTTCTCCCCTAGCGCAAATGCTTCGAGAGTACTGACGCGTACATTGCCGTGATAGATTGGGGACCCTAAAATGGACAGTGGCTGTGTTGCGCCGGGAGAAAAGTTTGAAGAGGAATATGATGTATCACGAAAGCTGCACCCGGAAGAGGTCCTTGGAATAATAGACGAGCTCATTTGTCATGAAGTATGTGCTACTGAGCCCTCAAAGAACCGCCCATGTCGCTTGTGTGCTAACAGCAACAGATTTCATGGCACCTTGGCTACCCATTGTCGCAGACGCTCTTCACCAGCGTCTATGTCGAGGCACTTTCCATGCCTGACCCTGCAAACATCGGCGAGGCCCTTTTCGTGAGGTCTAGCAGCTCCGAGAGCAGTCTCGAGCCCATGCTGCAAATTCTGCGTGCATATTGCCTTGGCATGCTCAAGGGCTGCAGCCATGTGAATGAGCGCATAAAGCTGGAACATTATTACGAGGTACGCATAAGCTCCGCGTCACGCATGCATATGGATAACTCATTTTCCTACTCTTTCGCAGGAGGAAGATTTTGTGACAAACACATACAACCGCACACTCCTTCAACGCGTATCAACACACGACATTCACTCGGTCCTGCGCGAAGCTGAAGAGCTCCTTGGTCTCTTGAGGGACCAAGTATCTCAAGACATCCTCCAGGGGCTATCGGCCCGCTTGAAGCTAAGACGCATATTCCTAGAAGCTGCAGAGTCGCCAGAAAACAAAGGAGATTTTGCCAAGGCTCAAGCGCCTTGGATCGAGGCCGCTGACATACTCCCTGTCATTGAGAAAACGCATGTCTTGGCTAAGGATGTCGATGAAGCCTTTTCGGTCAAGTTGCAGCGAAAGCTGGCCAGTACAATGCCTCCTCGCCCCATTGTCCAGATCGACTTCAAGGAGGCTTTTGGGCATCTCTCCCGGATGTTTGAGGATGGCGGCGAGGTTGTCAATGTGCTCAAGTATACCGACTCGCAGTGTCTTCTGGTAATGCTCTCATCGGTCCACATGCCACTCACTTCAGCCATGCTAACGCAGACTAGACCTTTGTATCAACATTTCAAGCAAAGAAGCCTCAGCCACTTGTTTACGTGAGAACTCTCCTGCAAACATTCCTCTTTGACGAAATGCAGATCCTCGGATGCATGAGCATTCGACAGCTTCTGGACGACGACCTTTCCATTCTCACGCTCCCCGCCAGTCCGCTTCTTGCGCGCAGCAATGATGATATCGAGGCTGTCGAAGATGTGCGCTTCGTAATGTCGCAGCAAACGGAACTTTTTCGCGAGCGCGCTGCGCAACCTTACCTCGACATTCTGCGCACCTTTTGCCAGAACCGCTGCCGCATCCGCCGCACGCTCTGCCACCTCATTCGCGACTGGGAGAACCTGCAGATGGATGCTGAGGACATTGACCACCTCCTCCAGGTCAAGACTAAAGAGCGGCCCCTCGTGCATCGCGCCTCCATGATGAGCAGTTCCGCCCGGCCCGTCGAATCCTACGCCCTCGCACTTTCTTCATGGACCTATCTCTACAAGCTGCGCCTGATGGAGACGATTGTCCAGCTAGGCTTCGAACTCGAGGTCTACCAGTCGGACGAGCACCTCGCAATGTACTGGTACCTCAACTACCTCGCCAAGAGCCGCCTGCAACATGCGGAGCGCATCAAGTCCTTCATCATCCACCGCGCCGAGGAGGCCCGCACTTCGCCCACTGCTGACCCCGAGGCGGCGAAGCAGCTCCAGCGTGCCCTCGCCTCCACGCGCCTCACCCTCCTCGACGCCGCCGTCACCTGGGAGCTATCCGACGCCCTTGCGTGCCTGCACACCGTCCTCGCGCGACACAAGCTCGTGCGTGCTGCCGCCCGACCTTATAGCAACGACGAGTTGCGCCACGATCTGCGCATGAAACCCTTTGCGGCCATCGGCCTGCCCTCCCTACCCTCCTTTGCCGAGTTCGCCGCGGGGTGCCGCCAGCCGCAGACGCCCTCGGACGAGCTCCTGGCGTACGGCGAGCGCGCGCTGGTCGGTGCTAAGAGGGGCTTTGAGGCCCTCAGCAGGCTCTCTGCTGAGGAGTCGTTTTCTGTGGGCTCGCATGAGCGCTGGGTGGCGGGCGTCAAGAACGGCCTCAAGTCGTGCATCGCCGCGGGCATTGCCATTACGACGCTGCAGAAGGCGCTGGCAGGGTTGGGTGAAAAGGCGAGCGAGGGGCTGCAGGAAAAGGTGGCGCTGGGCTTGACTGTTGAGATTCCCACGCCGGACAAGGCATACCACTCGTCATGGATTGTACCCAGAGTAACAGTTATATCCACTTGATGTTTAGACCGCAGTGGTTGACGATGGAGGAGCCTTGGATCCTTTATGAATTTGTATATTTGTTGGAAAGCAGCTAGCCATGCATCCAAATCCGTGCCACCAGTCTAAAGTGTTCCTAACATGTTGTTTGCACATGCCCCTCGGGGTTTTCATTTCTCTTCGGCTTTGCCACTCATGTCAATCGAGTACAATGTGTTTACATCTATCATAGCCGGGCTGCGATTGGATATACTGGTCGCAGAGCTCACCGGCTCAGCCGTCCAGTTGTGACGGGCCAGAATTTGCAACCAAGGTGGTGCCGGTTTACTTGGCGGCAATCTTACGGCCACTGCGGAGTCGGACGATCTGGTCAAAGAGGACGTCCTTGAAGGCGAAGAGGAAGGCGGCTGTCAGAACGCTCTGGGTGACCTTGGGGCCGATGCCCTTGTAGAGGCCGGCGTAGCCCTCCTCGCGGACGACGCGGTTCAGGGTCTGGGACATGCCCTCCTTCTTGCTGGAACCGCTGGCGACGTGCATCTGGCTCTTGACGGTGATGTAGGGGTAGGTGACGGAGGTGGCGAAGAGCTTGCCGAGGGCGCCGAGGAAGAAGGCAATGGTGGGGGTGACCTTGCGGCGGCCCTCGACGGCGTTCTTCATTTGCTCAAAGAGCGTGTACTGGAGGATGGGGTTGATGACGAGGACGAGGGCGGGCATAACACCGGAGAAGAGGGCCTGGGGCCCCTCCCTCTTCAGCAGGGTCATGAGAGTAGCTAGGGTCGAGGGGCGGCGGGCGGCGGGCCGGCCGTTGCGAGCGGCCTCAAGGTCGGCGTCAACGTCGTGCTTGTACGTGGTGACGCGGGTATTGACGACCCAGATGGGGTTGGTCAGGACGACAGTGGCGGAGCCAGCAATGGCGCCGGCGATCATGGACTCGACCGTGGTGAGCTTCTTGCTGGCGCGGCCGGCCTTGACGGCGGCGGCCTCGAAGAAGGAGCGCGTCCACTCGTACCAGTAGTAGTAGACGAAGTTGGTGACGCTAATGCCGAACAGCGCCGAGTTGATGCCCGAGTAGAGGCCGGCAACGCCCTCGCGGGCAATAATTTTTTGCACGGCGTCGCTGAACTTGCTGTCGGCCTTTTTCGACTCGACCTGGGCGCGGGTCGACAGGGTGATGAGCGGGTATCTGAATGGAGGGGCAAATTGTGGTTAGCAGGAAAAGCGAGCGAGAGGGTGTTTGGGAGGCGGGAGCGCGGAGCTCATTCGTACGTTAGGATCATGGACAGGATGCCACCGCCCGCGCCAGCGAGGGCGTGCGTGACATTGTCGTTTTGGGGGGCGGCGGCCATTGTTCAGGATGGTGGAGTGTCAGGACAGGGATAACTGGCGAGAGGACCGCGGGGAGGCTCTGTTCATTGAGATGGAGCACAAACGAAAAAGGATGAAGAAGGTCGATTGAAAAGGAGATGCTGACGATTGTGTGAAAGGAATGAGAGATTGAAGTTGGCGCATCGATCCGTGGTTCAATGTGACAGTGGTTGAGCTAACTAACTAGTTGGACAGCTCTCAGCCGAGGTCCCGTGGGGGTGGATGCCGAAGCGTGGGACGATCCCGCACATTCGGCTGCAGACAGGGAAATAAGGCGCTAATTTATAAATTATAACTACTCCGTAGTGGTGGAAGATACCCCAGGCTGATTGAAGTCGAGTCTTTTTCGTGGGCACTCGGCGACACATGGGCTTGTGCCTGGCAATTCGCATTATCACGCGGTAAAGCTACCTACTTATAATTAGACGCCCAGGATGATGCAGGATACAGAGAGCAGTGCAATCACTCAGTAGACCAGTAATCCAAAACCACACAAGAGAGATGATGAAATATTTTTATTAAAATCAGCATTAGGAAGCCCGGATTTCATGCAATTTACGGATGTTGCAGTCGTCAAATTCATCACGAACCATCTGTTTCGTCCCCCGATCGCTGCGCATGTGACTGTGTGCTACGCTGTGAGACTCGAACTAAAATTTTCGCGGAAGCGGTGCTAGTATTATCCGGCCAAATCCCGCCAACGGCCTTTCTTTATGCACGCTAATCCAGATCGGGTAGCCAAGTAAACAACACAGCAGCGTCCTACATTTCACCACAACCAATATTGCAACGTCTGTACGCGGCTGTACTAGGTATCGCAAGACGCGATCGCAAACACATTCGGCGCTTAACGAGAAAATTTTTCTCTATAAAATTCCCTCGTTCCTCTCCTCAGGATCCCGCATTCCAATTTCCATGGCTCTGCAGCTCCACGGGTTGGGATTAAGCGACAAGACTTATCCTCTTTTTTTGCCTCTTTCCCCACGCCCATTATGGAAATGTCCAGACGAAACACCTCTGTCGGTGCGCAGCCCGACGCATACCAGCTGCGCTGGCACAGCGTTGCCAACCCTGGCACCCCGCGCGGCGACCTCATGTCGTCGCCCGATCCCCTCAATGATGGTGCCTCCCCTGACCATCCCCCCTCCTCCAACACGCGGCGCGTCACACGCAGCCAGCGCGCGCACAAGTTCCTGTCGCTCGGCGCCTCGCCTAGAAAGCAGGCGTACGAGCTCAACAAGGGCACTAGCGGCGGCGGCAGCAGGAGGTCGACACGGGGCGGCCTAGTGGTCAGCGTGGAAGAGACTGACGAGGACGGCACGGCAGACGAGGCCACACGCCAGTCACTCTTCCCGACGCCGACGTCGGGCGCTTCCCGCGA
This sequence comes from Beauveria asiatica, assembly GCA_038367545.1. Lineage (NCBI taxonomy): Eukaryota > Fungi > Ascomycota > Sordariomycetes > Hypocreales > Cordycipitaceae > Beauveria > Beauveria asiatica. The sequence goes on along the minus strand of JAAHCF010000172.1, from coordinate 34,686 downwards.
ACGCGCCGCGACGACGACAACGACGGTGCCGCTCAAGTATTCGATCGAGGACGAGTCTAGTGATGTATTGGGCTCGACGAATGCTACGCCGCAACCGCGGAATACCCGGATCCGCGCGTCCAATGGAACGCCGGCTCCGAAACTCGCAAGGGGGAAGAGGCGACGAGAACCTTCCCCGCCGCCTCGAGAAACACCTCGCCAGCCAGACACGAGACCAGACAGTTCAGAATCTGACTCGATGGCGGACGACCTCACGCAGAGGTCACCCACGCCGAAACGCCGCGCACGCTCGCCCAGAACACGGGCTGCTGAGCCGTCCAGCGAGCTTGGCACAGGTCCAGCACGCAGAGGCAGCCCGGCGAAGCGCAGCGTGCGTAGACGGCGACAGCCCGTGGTGTCGGGTCGGCTCGCTGGTCGCACTGATTCTGCCGACGATGCGGCGGCAACGATTCAGGTGCCTCTAAGCGAAGACGACCTGCAAAGGGATATTACGACTACGGCAACAACAGATGGAGAGCGTGGCATGCCGACACCGCCGGCGCAAGCGGAGCCAGAGTCGGATCTCTGGCTGGCAGCAGTGTCACGCGAAACAACTCCGAGAGCTTCTGTACAGCCAGTCGAGACATTAGAAGCGCAAATTGAAGAGCGCGAAGAAGAGCGCGAAGAAGAGCGCGAAGAAGAGCGCCCAGAAGAGCTCGAGGAAGAGCGCGCAGAACAGCGCGAGGAAGAGCGCCAAGAAGAGCGCCAGGAAGAGCGCCAGGAAGAGCGCCAGGAAGAGCTCCAGGAAGAGCGAGAGGCGTCAGTGCCAGAAGATGACTATGGCTATCTTGCGCCAGCCGCCAGTGACGTCTCATCTGCTAATGATGAGCGACTGGCAGAGCCTACGATGACTATGAGAAATGACACAATCGCACAGGGCGAGGATTTCAGCATGATCCTCATGAATTCGATCCCTTCACTCCAAGCGAGTACACAGGGCGTTGCTCCCCCTCCATCTCAGTATAGCGACATTGGTGATGACACGAACCTCATTATCAATAATACGCTAGAGTATCTTCGCCAGGGCGAAGTTGCTGACCGAGAAGACGAGGGCGAGGACGATGCAGATGATGACGCAGATACTTTGAGTGGCCGTGATTCTGGAAACGAACCGGCACGAGATGAATCTGCTACAATCCAGCCAGTAGTTGTTGCCGACTTGCAATCTGGATCTGAACTTGAAGCTCAGCCAGAAGTGTCGCAACCTGTGGCTGTTGATTCCGAGAAGCCTGATGAACCAGTTTCACTGGCCAGCCGCGAGTCTGAAAACGAACCGGCTGAAGAGGAGGCTGCTGCGCCCGAGCCGCTGGTTGCCAACGTGCCATCTGACTCTGATCTTGAAGGTCAGTCAGATACGTTGCGACCGGAGGTTGTAGCGCCCGCAGCCGAGCATGAATCGGAACCTGCACCTGATGCTCCTGCATACGATAGATATATGCTGGAGACGATTGTGGAAGAGGAGTTCTCGCAGCTTGAACGACAAGTTGAGAAAGAGGTCAGCGCTGACGTTGAAGCTGCTGTCACGCAAATGGTGGCAGTAGAACCGGAGCCAGAGCCCGAAGTGACGTCTTTCAGACAGCCGTCCGTCCGCCCATCTCCGGCCATGTCTCGCAACACGCGATTGTTGCCGTCTCCCCGAAAGCCGGCGAATTCGTCACCGCTCCGCTACCGTGTTGCTAAGCGGTATGTCGGGGAAGGCTCGAGGTCTCCACGTAAGAGTCCACGTGCAGCAGGCTCTCCTGAGCGAACAGTGAGACCTGCGTCATCAGATAGCGCCGAAGCGCAAGAAAACATGGAGGATTCCATGATGTATGAAGATTCCTTTTCGGAGATTCCTGAGGAGGTTCTAGCGAGATTTGCGCCAAGAAACGGGCGAGAAATGAGTTGGGAAGAGCTCAATGATGAGCAAATGGATGAGATCATGGATGAGCTCGTAGCCAGTCAAGAGCAGAACGCGGCCGCGACAGAGATTGCTGAAGATGCCGAAATGGCACACGAGGCCGAGACAGCAAACTTTGAGCACGAGCAGGAGGCAGGGCAAGCGGCACAGACAGACTCTGAAGTGCCTGATGTGGACGCTGGAAAGGAACATGAAGCAGAGCGCGGAGATGACGCCGTGATGTCGGACGAAGGCGAAGAGAACAGCCATGGCGAGCAAGCTGCAGAGGCGGTAGTAGAAGTGGTAGCCGAAGAGCTTCCCTTCCCCTCCACTGCCAGCGAGGCGCAGCCGGAAGCAACTCGACTGCCAACACCCGACAGCTCTCCGCAGAATGCTCCTATTCAGGAAACCCTCGTCTCTGCGCATCAGCAGCCTCGAATGCACTCGTTCTTTGGCTCTCCGGTCGAAGCGAGCCACTTGGCCGGGCCCTCGTCGACGCCATGGTCCCAGCGGTACTGGGCGGCTCAACAGGCAGGTTCTGCTGCTCAGGTCAGCGGCTCGTCGCTGGAAGAAACGCCCCGCCAGCAGATTCCATCCCCGACTCAGCAGCCGCAGTCTGTGGCCCAAGAGTCTGCGCCGGCAGGGCATGTTCGCCCGGCGCTGTCGCCCATTGTCAGAATTGGTCGTGCTCTGCAGAGTGTCACATCGGACCCGCCCTCCCCGGAAGCTCGGGAGCGTCAGCTAGGCAGTCCGTTTAGAAGCTCTGGCAGCAAGGAGCCTCGATCTGGCTCAAAGGAGCAGGAGGCAAGCGGCCGGCCCAGCAAAAGCCCGAGCACGCGTGCCAGCAAGAGCCCGGCAATGCGCGTGCTGACTTTTGAGAGCATCGGCGAGTCGTCTCGCTCGAATGAGCATCCTTCGCCGCCCCGGGAGTCAACGAAGAGCGTCAAGCCCTCAGTCGTGGCTTCGAAAGCGCCGCAGCTGAGCCCGCGCCGAGAGCCCTCTCTGATCATGCACTCTCCGACTACTTGGAGCAGGATTGCGAGGGGCATCAAGAAGCCGACTACCGACGAGCTGCTCCCGCCACCGCTTATCCCGCAACCAACTGAGGCTTCACCTTTGGTTCCAGCTTCAGCCTCGCCACTACCAGAGTCTCTCCTTCGCAGGAGGGGCCTTGACCTTGCAGTGGCCTTCGTGGACTCGCTTCCGCCAGTTGTGCCGTCGCAGCGACAGTCGCCTCCCCGAGAGCGCACTCATAGTGTTGAATCTTTGCCTTTAGCGAGCCCATCTTTAGATGCGGCGCTGCAGGCTAAAGAATCGATAGTTGACCGCGTCTCAGGGACGAATTCGCTGCCAGATTCTCCGCCTCGCAGGAGCACCAGGGCCCTTGAACTTGCAGTGGCCTTTGTGGATTCGCTCCCGCCAGTTGTGCCGTCGCAGAGACAGTCCCCTCCCCAAGAGCGCACGCACAGTGTCGAACCTTTGCCCTCAGCGAGCCCGTCTTTAGATGTGGCGCCGCAGGCTAAAGAATCGTTAGCTGACCGCGTCTCAGGGACTAACTCGCTGCCAGATTCTCCGCCTCCCAGGAGGACCAAGAGCCTTGACATTGCGGTGGCCATGGTAGAGTCGCTACGGTCAGCTAGGCCGCCGCAGCGACAGCCTCCTCCAGAGCAAACAGACAGCCTCGATCGCCGTAGCAGGCGCACCAAGGGGCTTGACCTCGCAGTGGCCTTTGTGAATTCGCTACAGCTAGCTGTGCCGCCGCAGCGACAGTCGCCTTCCCGAGAGCGAACTCAAAGTGTCGAACCTTTGCCTTTAGCGAGCCCATCTTTAGATGCGGCTCCGCAGGTCGAAGAATTGACAGTTGATCGCGTCTCTGGGACGGACTCGCTGCCGCCGTCACCGTCTAGTGACGTTAATCTGAGCTGGATCATCAACGAAGGATCGATTAGCCCGGACTTGCGTGGCGACAACACGCTCCAAGATGTTGTCAGGAATGCGATTTCTTCGCGGCCCGCGGCGACCAACTCTACCGGACGTTCCTCTGTGCTGCCTGCGTCTGTGTCTAGTGAGCCAGCGCTAGAGCAAGCACAACTGGAATCGGAAGGAGAATGGCAGCCACCAGCTAGGCCTGACGAGGAAGTCATGTCTGAGCCGGAGTTACCGCCGCTCCCGCCACCTAGAGCCAACGACACGGACATGTGGGAGGCGGAAGCGCAGAGAGAATCACCAAGACGGCGGAAGCACTCGTCTTCTGGTGGAAAAGTGCGGAAGAGGAACAGGGTTGCCAAGGAGACCTTTCCGCCGCTCAGAGAGGCGTCAACATCGTGGATGCGAAATGACGAGGCACCGGCTGCCAACACGCCGCGGGCGGGGCTTGCACAGCCTGCGATTGGCGAGCCTGGCTCACCACGGCGCCGAGACGGGTCTTCGCGTCGTGATCCGGCGTCGCGCCGAGTTCGGCGTGCGCGCGAGCTGGGTTATGTGCGCTCGGAAGTGCAATGGAAGAAGCCCATGCGCAAGAAAGAGCCCGCACGCCAGCAGGAGCCCGCGCGCCGGGAGGAGCCCGCGCGCCAGCAGGAGCCCGCGCGCCAGGAGGAACCCTCGCGCCTAGAGGAAGACGCAGAGGAGTACTCACTTCTCGGCCGAAAGCGGGCAGCGGAAGAGGCACAGAACCTCACCGAGTCTGCTGCAAAGGCCAGCCGATTTGATCTGTCGACTTTCTTCTCCTCACCGATTGCCATTCCAGGCATGTTGAGGGACAGATTTTTCCCAGGGAAGACCAAACGCGCCGAGGCAGCTCCCGTTCCTACTCCTGCTCTCATTCCCGCCCCTGCGGCTCCAGTGGTGCCAACAGGCCGCCTGTTTCCCCAGGCGCCGGCGACACAGAACGCCCCCGTCTCGGACAGTAGTTTGAACGTGGGCGAGCAGGAGCCGACGCCGGCGACGCAGCGCTCAGAATCCTCTGTGACGTCCACGCGCACTCCTGCAACTTGGTGGGATCAGACACTTGGCCGGGGCTCGTTTGGCAAGAGCTCTCGTGCAAACATACTTGCTCGGGACTCTCGCTCAAAACCGCCTCAGAGCTCTGGTCCGAACATTATTGGTCGGAACCTTCGCCCGACTTTGACCAGTCAAGCCCGTCCTACTTTGTTCGGCAAGATAGGAAAAGCGAAACCGAACACGTCGGTTGCGCAGCCCGTGCTTCCTTCAACAAGCACGCCACGGCCTTGGTCCTTGCGCCGTTTCGCAACGCCATTAGGAGAGGCAATAAAGTCTCGAAAGGCGGAAGAAGCGAAGACGCAGAAGAATCCACCTGTTGCGCAGAGCAGGATTTCGGAGGAGCGTCATGTTCCAGCAGTGGTGCCGCCAAAGCTGAATCCAGCACCATGGTCGAAAGGGGCGAGCCAGGCGGCTGCAGGGCCCTCGTCGGCGGCAAAGGGGTCTTTGGTGTCATCGGGGCTTTTTACAGAACCGCGGGGCCCCAGATCAGGCATGTCAGATGATGACATTGTCAAGTGGCAGCGGTACCCGCGATGGGGCTGCAACAGCGTGGACAGCAACGCCAGTGACGATGTCATTATGCCGTTCATGAAACCACTGCCGCCAAAGGATGCGCAGCCGACAAAGTCAAATCTGCGCAACCCGCTGAAGCCGCACACGCCAGGCCGGGTGGTGGAGTTCACAAGCAGCGTCATGTCGCCGCACGAGCAGGAATTGGCGCGCTACAAGCGCCGCGTGGTGCAGGGAATGCTGCCGGAGCTGTTATTCGACGACTGCTCCATGGATCGGCAGCCGCCGTTACTGACCGGACAAGTGAACGAGGGCAGCGGCAACGACCAGAGAAGCCAGGGCTCGTCAGATGTCTCCATGACGGACGCGCCGCCGCTGGAGGAGAGTGAGCCAGCGGCAGCATTCTCGCAAGTGTCATTGTCGCAGACGGCTTGGTCGGACCAGCACTGGCTACTTCTGCAGGCCATTGTTCGAGCCCGTCGCAGGGGTGAGTTCCCCGATCTGGGGAAAAGCCGGGCGGACAAGTACATTGGCATGTTTGTCAACAGCAAGGGCGAGTCTATGAAACTCGAGCGTTGGCACGTGGACTGCGTGGATGCCTTTTCGGTATACGTTGGCGGCTGGGACGAGGAGGAGCTGGTGAAACGCCTCGCTTCGGTTATCTTGGGAGAAGATAAGCGAACGAGAATAGCGTTGAGGGAGGGAAAGAGGCATCAACTTTGAGGATTGATCGAAGCAATGATGTCTCTTTGAAGGTTTTGTGTATATTTTTTGCCTGTTGGTTTTGTACGAGATGATGAGCATGCATTGTTTTGGCGTCAAAAATTGGGAAGGCTTGTGTCATTTGGATAGACATGTCTTGGAAATTTGGGATCATGACTCGGAGTTGGGGTATTTCTTTTGGAGTTTTTGATCATTTTGACAGCCTGTTAGATTATTAAGATACCACTGTGTTTTGGATTATTGCGATATGATTTCGAGAGGGCAGCCTCGTCACGGGATGTTTTGTTGTTGTTTTGCCTCTTTGTGTGAATTATTAATGTGTGCAGATATGTTCATTCATGTGAGAATAAGGAGGTATTATTTTGAATCATCATCATCAATCATACTCGTTAAATAATTAGTTATGCATAAAATACATTAATACGTGGTTGTAGTGCCCCGCGTCGCCAAGGTACACCCCACCACAGCGAAATGTTGCAGGGCGGACAAGTACCCATTTTGTTTACATGCTGGTATAATAGATTACGCGAGGCATCTAAAAAAAGCAACACAGCATCACGGGTTGAGACGCGTCCCACATGGGCCACACCGCGTTGAAAGGCCTGGATAAAACCGACTCTTCAAGGTAGGACAAAGTAAATATTTATTGTCGAGGTTGAGAAATTCAAAGCTGGCAACCGCCTGATAGGCCTGAAACCCGTTTGGAAGCCTCTCGAATTTTGTGGCCCCCAATCTGGCCCGATTTCAGGCTCTTGGTGGCCGTTGAAGCCAAGGGCAAACAAAACGGGCACTGTGTTGGCATTTGCGCTCCGCTTCCTAGTTTAACTGAGACCTCCCCCCCCCCCCCTCGCGGGACCTGGATATCTCTTTGTTGTTATTTTTTTTTTTCGATAGCCCGTTTTCTTGATCCAGATATCGATACTTTTTTTTTTATTGAACTCGCATTCCATCCAGAACACGGCCACGGCTATGGTCCACGACCGTTGACCGCCCTCCCGCCCGCCGCCCGACGCCCGCTTGCCGCCGCCGCCACCACCACCGCCGTCATGGTTCGAGTCACGGATGACATTGTGCTCGCGCCGGAGCAGCTAGTCGCATACCACGCCTCGGATCCTCTCCTCGGTCACCTCCCCATTGTCGTTCTTTACGGCGCCTCGACGACGGCCACCCACAACAGCTCGCGCGTTCAGATCCACGTCTTCTCGCCCGCCGGCCTGCGCAGCTTCCCGCGCCTGACAATCTCCCCCAACTCGCCGTTTTACAGCGTCGTCGCCCGCCTGCCGCGCGAGTTCCAGGGTGACGACGTCTACCGCGCCCTCGCCTTTGGCCTCTTCCGCTACTTCTGCGAGCTGCCCGACGCCGTTCGCGCTCATCTCAAGAATGCGTACCCCACCAGATCCAGGCAGCCCGGCCGCGACGTGCCGCTGTTTGACGACCAGCACGCCGCCAACGTCGTGGCGGACATGGTCCCGAGCGATAATACGGCCGGCGTCGTGTCAGCGATCCAGGATGCGCTCCAGCCGCAGCACGTGAGCAACCTCGACATTGACCTAGTCCTACCCCCGGGTTCCATTGTGCCGCTCCAGGAAGAAGACCTCGAAGACGTGCCCGAAGACGAAGACGACATTCTTGACCCGACGCTGCGACAGTATGGCGGCTATACTCCACTGGTAAAGCTGTTTGGCGAGCCCGTCTTTATCCCAACGAGTCGACTGCGCCGCGCGCCTTCCAAGCCGACCTCGATAAACAAGAGCAAGACCTTTACCGTCGAGCAAAAAATTGAGCTGCGCATGAAACTCGCCGAGCTTGTAGACACCGAGGAACGCTATGTCTTGAAGCTGAACGAGCTAGCCCACACTGTCGTCGACAAGTTTCGCGATGGTGTCCAAAAGAGAGAGGGACAGAGCCTCACTGCTGCTGAAGTTGAACTCGCGCGGTTGTTTCCGACGTCGGCTGATGAGATTCTCAAACTCAACTCGGCATTTTTGACAGAATTGCAAAACGTCATGGACGAGACAGAAGAAGAGGCATTGGTAGACATGGAGGGCAATAGTGCGCACCTTCTTAGTCCTCGCCAGGCCGGCATGGCACGTCCCAAAGATCCAATCGGTGCCCTTGCCATGGCAAAGGCCTTTCTTGAGTGGTTCCCGAAATTTTCCGACTGCTACAGAGATTATATCAAAGCCAGCCAGCACTTCCCAACTTCAATGGATGGCTTCTTGGACCCCCAGGCGACACCCCAACGAGGTGATCAAGCGACGAAATCCGCATTGATTGAGCCTGTTCAGCGTCTACCTCGCTATAGCTTGTTGATTGACCAAATAGTTGCTTCGCTACCCATCACTCATCCTGCACTACAGTCAATGCTGAAAGCCCGAGACATTATTACGAATATATGCTCAATGGATGCGATTGAAACGACCAAGCCTCAGCTTGCCAGCCAGCTCCGGAATATTATTCAGGCTTGGCCGACAGACCTTGAGCCCAAGGGTCGTCTTATTGGAGCTGCTGATTTTATCGAGCTCTCTCCTCCATTTGGAGTATCTCTTACCGAAAGCGACAACAGAGGTATTCTGCTACTGTTTGCGGATTGCGTCGTTATCCTGAAAAAGACTGGCCGCCTCACAGGCAGAGATTTGCTTCGAGAAATCGGCAAACCGTCCGCTGCAGAATTGCTCATTTCTATGACGAATGCCGCAGGTGGCTCCGCAGCATACGAGTTTGCCTTTGCTGGCTGGCATCATCTTTCCAGCGTGCGCTTCACCGAGTCTGCTAATGGCAGCCTCGCATGGATGACGTCGACAAAGAGTATCAAGGGTGCACACACTGGCGAGCACAGCACCAGTCCAACGCCAGCGGCAAGATGCTTTCTGCTGCAAGAGTTGTATGAAGGCAAAGCGTCACGGTGGGGAGAGGATGTGACCAGAGCTAGAATCGAAGGGCGCTTTTCAGAATCTGAAAGGGAAGACCCGCGCTGGACACTTCGCTCCATCCGCATGCCTGATAGCAACCTGGGTTTATACGCGGCCGTTTTTCAAGAGGGCGCGGACCAACTCATCGAGGGCCGTCGCGAGCCTGCCATGGTGCGCGTTGTTGTCGATCATGAGAGGGGGACAAAGGGAGCGCCAGTCGGTCACTACGGTGTCGAGATTGTCATTACAGTCGCTGCCAATGACCTGAGGCGAATATCGATGATTACTGCCGGCCTCAACGGCAAGCAATACCAAGACGATATTGTCCTGGAAGATTTCATTCCAACAATGTCGCGAAGAAGTAGGAGGCTGCTGCCACCATCCATGATGACAATTTGCTAACATTGCAACAGTAATCCAACTGCTTAGTATCCAGTTTAACGTTGCGAATATGGATCTAACAGCCGCCCTTGTTTCCTACAACAGCAACATACTGCGTAGCTTGAGCTTCTCTGCGCAGACGACCCCTGTGCCCCGCGCGGATAAGACACGATCTTTCCTCTTGACTGCATCGCCGGTGAAGCTACTGTCGACTCTCTGGGGCGGAACCACCAGCAGCAATTCTGCCAACAGCAATAGTACAACAGCTCCAGAGCCGACAATATCGACTGCTACCGCTGCGCGTCAACCCTCGCTTCACCGCAGCAACAGCTCTCACTCAATACTAGGATCGATTCGTGGCGAGCGTTCCTTTATCGAAGATTCGCCGCCAGACAATCCTATAATACGGCTCGAGGAGACTTTTACAGCATATGTAGCCGCACTGCAGGAACGAAAAGGGGCGATCAATGGCAGAACGATGCTGAATCGATCTTCAGTGGATGAAGTGCTGGTCAACGACGTCTACAACCGCCTCATTGGAAATCCCCATGACTGGGATTTGCCAAATGACGTGAGCACAGAAGTCATTTTTGTTGCTTTTGAAAACTTCTTGCGCATAGCATGGTCCGAGCAAATGGGCGCAGTCATTTCCAAGCAGTCCATGGACACCCTACAGGATCGTGCTAATCGTAGAGCACTCGGTGACTTTGCAGACTTTGTCCGCTTCTTGTTCTCTGACATGGCGCCTCAGAATCGTCGCGCGTTTGCTTCACTCATAAAGCTATTAGCAGACCTTTTGGACGGGTGCCATGATGACGGTGACCGAGGCGCCTTGACGATTGCCTTTGCCGAACTTGTCGTCATGGATGGAACTGCGCCTCACTATATCAACCTTTTGGACCGGCTTGTCGAAGAATGCGATCGAATCTTTGGTAGCTCGAGCCCGAACCAAAGCTTCTCGTATGAGGCTTCTACAGTAGGGTCAATTCGCTCCGCCACACTGCGCAAAGAAGTATCCATGACAGGATCTCTTGCGTCGAATACTTCATCAATGCGCAAGAAGTTTGGACTGGACATGTTGATGCGACAAAATAGTGACAGATCGGAACGGCCATCTGTTTGGAGGAGTCTAAGCAAGCATCGCAACCCGGCAACCGGTGAGCCCTCCAGTTTCTCCCGAAGGACAATGAAGCAAGGTTTGATGGGCGATGATAGTTCCTTGCCCAGGCTTCTGCAGCGAGGAAATAGTGCCCGGGAGCGGCCAACCGTTGCTGGTGCATTTGATACCCCGAGTAGACCGACGAGTTCACACAGAGCAGAGTATCCATTGAGCACCATTGGTGAGCCTAGGAACGAAGGCGCATCTCTAAGGTATAAGCACAAGCGTCGAAGCTCCTTATCTGATTTGAAGAGCTTGCTGGAGGCCACAACACTCGAAGATGAGGAAGAGGCTGTTCAGCCCTTGCAGCTTTCGAAGCAAACTTCAGGAAAGGTCAATACCACAGCTGGGCAAGGACTGCAACGAGACATTAGCGGTGGTTCGCAGCAAAAGGAAAACATTGAAGCCACTGAGAGTCTGGTGACTGTAGATGGCGCCAGTGTGCCCAGCAAGGTGCCATCACGTTCCAGGCCCTTTGTCAGACATGCCAAGGCGCTCTCTGTAACAAACATTCCCATGCTGAAACCGATTCAGCTTGGCCCGTCGACAGCAGCTTCTGGTTACAGGCATGTTGGTGGACTTACCCGATCGCCGGGGCGACTGAGGCTGCAATCGCCGCAACGGCTTCGAGATCGTGTGCAAACCGGCAAGACTGCCGCGGTCGAAGCCGGGGCTGCACTGCAAGCCGAGATGCAAAAGGCCATGGATCATGCTACCCACGGCGACGCCTCTGCCGGCAACAAGCCGTCCGACGCGCCGGCATTGCAAGCCTTGAGTGACAAGCTGAGCAAAACCATGCAAGATTTGCAAGACAAGTACGCGGCTTTGCAAGAGGAAACGGAGACGACTCTGAAAGCTACTGAAAGCAAAATGCGCTCCATTGACCAGCTCCACAAGGAGGTCTCGGCGGAAAATGAGCTGATTTATGAAAAATTCAACGACGAGCTCGGCAAGATTGTCAGGGCGCTCCGGAGCAAGGGCAAGGAGGACAAGGAAGAGCTCCTGACCAAGCTCAAGGAGCATTCGGAAGAGGCTGCCAAGCTGAGAAGGGAGAATGGCCGGCTCAAGAGGGAGAATATCAGCCTTCGCACATCGTTGAAACAGCGTGAATGAAGGACGTTCTGTTGTGTTGGAAAAGCAAGTTTTATTTTTACGCCGCACAATGATGTACGACTGATTCGAGGTTGACGTGGAAGTACAACGACTTTATATACATGTACTATAGAAAAGAAGAAGATAGAGTATATTTGCAGACCATGTACAGAACCTGCATCTGTCATATATATTGCATGGCCTTTTGATCTCAAGGAATCACATTGATCCATGAAAACGACCTCGATGGCGGAACCCCAGCAGCGTCGAATCGTATCGTTACCGGCTTCAAAAGGCTGCCAACATTTCATGCAAATCACAGACCCAATTATTTAGCCGCAGCAAGCTCCAAGTAATGGTCGACGACAGACACGACTTGCTCTTCAAAGGTTTTAAACTGTATGCCGAGGGCTTTTGTTGCCTTGGAGCTGTCCACGTGGACGGCGCGAGTTTCGGGTCTCGGAATAGAGTCAAACTTGAACAGGCCAGCTGCATACTGCTCAGGGTACTGGCGCTTAACAATGTCAAAGGAATCAGCCCATTCGAAAGAAACCGGACTGCTGGCAAGAAAGATGTCGTTGTCGGAGATTGCGGGATCCAGAGCCAAAACGTGAAGCTTGGCAACATCGTCAAGATGCACAGAAGCGCCTGGCATGGTGTTGGCTTGTGCATGTCCCAAAAGCGGTCCCATGACAAGGCCATTGGTGCCCTTGGCAATCTGCGACACATCCGTCACTGTATCATCACGGCCAATGACAAAGGTCGGCAGAATTCTAACCACACTGAATGCCGGGTTGTGCTTGGCAATAAAGTCGTCGGTTGCTTCGAACGAGAGTGCCTTGGAAGCAGCATACGCAGCAAAAGCATTCGAAAAGGGCCTCTTGATGTCAGCAGCGCGAGTTTCCTCTTTACCACCATGTCAGCTTCAAGTTGGCGGGGATATATCAAAGTGGTGCACACGAACCGTTGACGGTGGCGCCAGATGCCGAATACGCCTCTGAATAGATGGACGCTATTGAAGCGGTAATGACAATCTTCTTGATGCCAGTGACTTTGTGTGCAGACTGCAGAATGCCCACGGTGCCCTGAATGGCGGGCTGAACCAGGTCGGTCTCAAAATCCGCAGTCTGGGGGCTGGGAATGGGAGACGCAACATGAATAATGTGCGTGGCACCCTTGACAGCCTCGTCGTACGCGCCCGGGACGGTAATGTCAGGAACAATTGCGCTTTCGAGCTGGGAAGCGTATGGGGCAATTTGCTTGTAGGAGAGTAGTTTGTCGAGGCTCGACTGCGATCGCACAGCAACGCGCACGCGGAAGCTATCTTGTTCCAACAGGTGGATCAGGGTTCTGAAGCCGATCATGCCAGTGGCACCGGTGAACTGAATATCGTTAGAAGACGGTTTTGAGATTGGCTAGCGGGGTTCGAAAAAGGGTTGAAAATATACATACAAGAAGGGTGTTTTTGGCCATGTTTGATAGCTGTTTTCTGTACCGTTACTGAGTGGTTTTGGGGTGGGTGATGACTTGACGACCAGGGAATAAGTAACTGGGTAATTTATCCAAAGTCGCGATGGTGACGCATCCTCTTTATATTATCAAGTTTCATGTTTGAATTTTCCAAGATGGATATCGGATTTGTAAAGCGAAACAGATGGGATTGGTCCAAGATGGATATCGGATTTGTAAAGCGAAACAGATGAGATGGTGCGAGACCCCAAATTACCGTACAAATCCGCAAAACCCCGCATAGTCCCGCATAGCTCCGCATAAACCTCGGCCTGCCCAGGAAAGATATCATCATCAGGACGCATAGTTCCGCCTCGGCACCTGCAATCTCTGACTTGCTCTTCATCATCAACTACCATGTCCGCCGATAATTCCGACGTTGGAATTGGCTCACGGTATTCGTGCCTGCAGTGCCGTGAAGCGAAACGGAAATGCGACCGTATTACACCAGAGTGCACATTATGTTTACAGTACGTCGTCCTTTGCCAGAATGATTGTTTCCAATTTTCAAGCAAATTCATCAAAGGAAAAGAAGCGGTCTTTTTCTAATCAACGTCGGAGCGATAGGAAAAACATCTCCTGCGCATATCCGGAGCGGAGAAAACGCAGACAAGCCCGCCCAAAGCATGCGCATGTATCCGCACCAGCGCTCAGCTCACCACAGCAGCCATGGCCATTCCTCAACACACCAAGCCCATCGCAAGCCAGCACTTTGAGCGGAGAGGTCATCGAGCCGCCAGCAGTGCAGAAACAGCAATTTCACCTTGCCGCCGAGTATTTTCTGGATCCTCTCGTGTTTCAACATGCACAACTGCAACTTCCCGCCTTGCAAATCGACTCTCTGGTGACGGACGAGGTCACTGCCACTGTCGGCAGCGTTGCCGACATTCGGGCGACAGCGCAGAGCCATTTCTCCACTGTGCACGTCTGGATGCCGATAGTGTCCAAGATTCAGTTTTACAAACTGTTGCTCAACCGGCTGACACATCACCGCGCTGAATTGCATTTGTTGCTGCTGGCCATGAGGCTCAGTGGCCATGTCGTGACCAAGACGGCCCGAACCGAGCTGTACGACTTGACGAAGCGTTTCCACTTCTCCGTCACAGGCTCTGGCATCTTTTCGCTTCTAGTCCTTCAAGCCAGCGTTTTCATCGCTTGTTACGAACTGGGCCATGGCATTTACCCGGCTGCCTTCATGTCCATCTCGTCCTGCGCGCGGTACGCCGTGGCTCTTGGCGTTGACAGCTCCATCAGCGGGCATGCGGATCCTAAAATCCAATCGCTCGACTTGGAGGAGTGTCGCCGCGTGTGGTGGGCTATTCTTGCCATGGACAGGTATGAAAACTCCTTGACATGATTAGCGTCGAAATGGTCAACTGACAGCCTCTGTCTTGCAACAGGTTCATGAACTTGACCGATCCCAAACGAAAGCTGGTGACGCCAGACCCCGTCACATCCAATTACCTTCCCATCGACGATAAGAGTTGGGATAATGGGGTACGATGACATGTGACTTGGAGTTATGCTACTTTCCAGTTAATATATTATTCTGACTAATTTTCGCGCAGACGAATGGGGCTGAGGCTGCATGCACTCTTGGCTCTGCCAATTCTTTAGAGATGGGGCGCTTCGCCCGACTTGCGCAAGCAGCTCACTTGTTGAGCTTGGTCATTCAAGATGTAGCTGAAGGCTCTCCCGACTCGTCGCAGCTTCGCCGCACAATCTTTGCCTTGGTTCACGTGTCTCGTCTCGAGGCTCGTGTGCGCCGACTTGAACTCTGCACACAAATGTCGACATGCTTCAGGTACGACGGCGGCGTAATAGCATCCCCTGTCTCATTGGCACAGTACTAATAACAGAAACAGCGCCATTTTGCTCCTGGATCACCGTGACTCAGATCGAGGCTTGGCTCTAGGCCGGCCCTCTTCCCGCTCAGACGCCACTCTCTCTCCAGAGAGCTCTTCGGTTCTGCAATCGACAATGGAAATGGCGGAGAGAATCATTGGAGCGCCTGGTACAGTCAGAAATATCATAGCACCATTTGTGTTGCACCTCAACTATAAAGCAGCGTCAATATACCTGCAACAGGCCGTAGAGGAGCGCGACAGCGAGGCAGCTAGCCACGTGGCGACACTGAAAAAGTCTTTAGAGTTGTTCTCTCAGAGGTGGCTTGTGGCTGGTAAGTTTTTGCCTTTTTTGACATTTTACCCGCCCCTTTATTTTCCTACCGTCGTCAGCAGAAGGACTGTAACGCTAAGCTGGATCATTAGATATTTACTCGTCCTTGTTGGAACGGCGCGAGACTTTGTTGCTACTCGAGCAGTCTGATGCCTGAAAGCTTTGGCCACGGTCAAGGCAAAGGAGCAGACGACTTTAGGAGGCTAAGAAATTGGCTGGTGTTCGACTGGAAGTGGCGTCGATAGGCCTTGTATAAGTTGCGCCGCGAAACCTTGCCATGAAACCTTACCGCGGCATCATAGCCCTCTAGAAAAGCCCACGATTTGCCATGGCCACAACATGGAATCGAAATAATTCTGCTTCCATTTCTGCAACACTCATCGATCCTATTCGCACACCATGGACTCGACAACAGCGCTGCTCGGCGCACGCTGTACGCAGCCGAATGTATACGAAAGAGGCCAGTCCATCTCAACAAGCAGCAACATCTGCCACTTTCTCAACCTGCCTCACGAAATCGTTCTCGAAATCATCGATCATCTACAGCAAGACAGCAAAGCAGTTCTCTATCTGACATGCAGTCCGCTGCGAAATATCATTTACCATGGTTATCAATTACGGACAGAGTTGCGATTCTGGTCTGACCGCAAAATGGCTATCCGCTTTCTCAACTGCATGGGAAAAGAGAGACTAGATGTCTGGGTGTGCAACTATTGCCTCCGTTTCCATCAGAATTGTGCAGACTCGGTTCCGTCTGCAGGCGCGTATGTCCAGCCATGTTGCCCGACGCGGGGCGTGAGAAAAGATGATGTGCAGACGCTGGTTACGTACCAGCGAGACCACATACTTGTTTCGTTAAAGTATGCAAGACTGGAGAGTAGCCTACATGGACGGTATGAGCAGCACCAACGACTACTGATGCAACCACATTGGGGCCAGGTGGGCAGCCTCGAATACGCGAGAGTAACCTTTCGAGTGGTGCCTCGCATAGTCGGGGGCCGGTTTCTGATCTTTAGGGAGCACATCTGCGAGTATGGCACAGGAATATTACCCAACCTGATTTACGGCTTGAGCCGGACTTGCTGCCACATGCTGTTTGTTGCTGCGGACATTGGGCCTTGGACGTTTATCAAGGCTCGACAACTACAAGAGTTGCCTCGTGAGCTTTGCCTTGTTCACGTCGTGTGCACCTGTAGAACGGAAATCAGGATCGACCAATACGGCACGACAGTGCGCACGCAGACTTGGGAGGATTTCGGTAGCGAGTTCTCGTCTCTCAGCACGATTGTCCGTTATGACTACAGGGCTTGTGAGGGGCCGGAGAGGGTTCGGGATCTGTACGAGTCCACCATGGATGACCTAGACTCGTTCTACACGACGCAAAGCGCTGCCTGGCCGGGGCATGGTGCTGAGCCACAAAATGAGTCACGGGGGGCGGGCAATCAAGAGATGCCAAGGCGTCATGGTAGGTCAGACGAGACAGAAAGGGTCATGGAGGTACGCTGGGCGAGGCTGAAGGGCTGGATCAAAATGCTGCTTGGCTTCCCAAATTGGTTTAGCGTACGACGCGAAGCCGGGACAGCGACGAGCAGACCTTGGACGCCTCATCCTGCCGCACCGTTGCAGCCGCTCAATCTGCGTCCTGTGCGCGGCGCTCATCAGGTGTAATGATGACGAGGGTCTAGAAGGAAGGCTTTTATTATTAATGCCGCCCAGAAGCCGTGGCCCGTGGCTGCCCGCGTTTTCGGCAGCTTGTCGTTTTGCCCCTGGGGGGGGGCTGTCAAGAGGCATGCTGCTAGCAGGGCAGGAATGTCAGGAAGCCAGCCGCACATGCTTTGATGCTTTCCTGGCGGAATGCTTTAGTTACTTGCGCAAGACACTTTACTCAAGACACTTTAATAAAAGACGAAGCGCTCGTTGTTCGCCCGATTACGGAAGCTGCTCTTGGGAGATGTAGATGGTCAAGGCGGGGGGAGATGCTGCAATTAGGTAAAAAGGATCAATCCGGGACCCACCTTATTACTTGTTCCCGAATTAGGCTTCTACATCTCATGTGTACGCCGCTTGGCCGCTTCTTGTACACAGATTGAAGGATTGTCCCGCGGCGCCCGGCCGCTTCTGTGTTTGTTTTTGAATCTTGGCAGTTATTAGAATCATTCCTTTTATATATCTTTGTTTCCGTGACTTGCTGATTCTGGCTCTTTATTCTTTTTTTTATTTAAACTCGTTGACAAACAAAAGGCCAAAAGATTCGCATACTCTCTACATCCATCATTTTACCATTTTTCTATTCTTTTCGCCCATGGATTTGTTTCATGCCCTTGTTACAATTTTCGACTCATTCACATAAAAAAGAAAAAAGGAAAAAGAAAAAAAAAAAAATGTCCAGCAACACTTGGACAGCGCCAGTGACGCCACCCGCAGCGATGGACGTCTCTTCTGGACAACAGCAGTCCAGCACCCCCATGTCTCGCCCAGCACACAGCATGAGCAGCGAGGAAACGTTGAAAGAGCTTCGCGCAGATGCCTCGTCCGGCTTGTCGTCCAATGAGGCTGAGCAACGGCTGGCCAGCATCGGCCGCAACGAGCTCGAGCAGAAAAAGGGTGTGCAGCCAATCAAGATATTCCTTGAGCAAATATTCAATGCCATGACAATGGTAAATGACCAAACAGAATGTTCACTTGGCGATATGGGCTAACATGTTTTTTTTTTTTTTTTTTTGCTTCAGGTCCTGCTTCTCGCACTCGCCGCCAGTTTCGGCATCCGGGCCTGGATAGAAGGCGGCATCCTCGGTGGCATCATCGTCTTCAACATATTCATCGGTTACCTTCAAACACTGCAGGCCGAACGCACCATTGATTCGTTGCGAACGCTCGGCAGCCCTACCTGCAACGTCTTTCGAGATGGCGCCACCGTGACCATTCCGACGGCCGAGGTGGTGCCCGGTGATATTGTCCATCTCAGCACGGGCGACTCTGTGCCTGCGGATATCCGGCTGTTTGAAGCAGTCAATCTTGAGGCTGACGAGGCCCTTTTGACCGGCGAAGCAGCCCCCGTGCTGAAAATCCCCGCTCTCGTCTTCGACGACGACACGGGCCCTGGCGACCGCCTCAATGTCGTCTTTAGCTCTACGACCGTCACCAAAGGTCGCGGGCGCGGCGTTGTTTTTGCGACCGGAATGTCCACGGAAATTGGTCTCATCGCAAGAGCTCTCGAGACTGACGGCAAGGCGGCTGTTCAGGACACGGCCGCTACAGATTCCTTGTTCAAGAGAGCCTGGAAATCTGCCACTGGAGTCCTCGGCGAGTTCTTTGGTCTGACTGTCGGCACTCCTCTCCAGAGGAAGCTCGCCCAGCTCTTTCTTGGACTCTTGGGCTTTGCCATTATCTGCGCCATTATTGTTCTTGGAGCAAACAAGTTCAACGCCCAGACCGACGTCATCCTCTATGCTGTTACCACGGCCATTGGCACCATTCCCGTCGCGCTTCTCCTGGTCCTCACTGTGACAATGGCTGCCGGAACCAAAAAGATGCTTCAACGCCATGTCATTGTACGAAACCTTTCAAGTCTCGAGGCTCTTGGTGGAGTTACCAGTAAGTTGCGACTTTGACCTATCCTCAAAACAATCGCTCACATGGATCCAGATGTCTGCTCCGACAAGACGGGCACTATAACCCAGGGCCGCATGGTTGTCCGCAAGGCCTGGCTTCCAGCCACTGGCACATACTCGGTCGAGACCACCAACGACGTATACAATCCGACTGTGGGCCATGTGTCTTTCACCAACACGGAACCCAAAGACATGGGCCAGACAGACAAATCCGAGTCTTTCAAGTCCATCACCCCGACGGAGCATGTCGGTGCAACGCCTGCCCTCCAGTGGTACCTCAACGTTGCGTCGCTAGCAAACCTTGCCACTCTCGAGCAAGGCGACGACAGCGAGGAAAAGGACTCTGGGGAGTGGAAGGCTCGCGGAGCACCGACCGAGATTGCAATCGAAGTCTTTGCATCACGATTCGGCTGGAATCGCATTGTGCTTTCCGAGGGTCCCTCTGCCAAATGGAACCACATTGCCGAGTTTCCATTCGACTCGGACGTGAAGAAAATGTCAGTCCTGTTTCGCGACACGGAATCTCAGCAGATTCATGTCTTTACCAAAGGCGCTGTCGAGCGCGTACTGGACATTTGCACCAAGATTGCATTCCAGGACGAGATCCGCCATCTGACAGCAGAGACCAAGGACAGCATCCTGGCCAACATGGACGCGCTCGCCAGCCAGGGCCTCCGCGTCCTCGCCCTGGCCCACAAGGTCAACGAGACGACGACGACGTCGACGGAAATCTCCGCCTCCGACTTTGCCTCTGGCGCGACGACGACGACGACGAGCCCCTCGCGCGATGCCTTTGAGCACAGCCTGGTGTTCCGCGGCCTCGTCGGCATCTACGACCCGCCGCGTCCCGAATCAGCCCCCAGCGTGCGCGCCTTTCACGAGGCGGGCATCGCCGTGCACATGCTGACGGGCGACCACCCGCAGACGGCGTGCGCCATTGCCCAGGACGTGGGCATCCTGCCAGCATCCGAGTCGTCGTCGTCGTCGTCGTCGTCGTCGTCGCTGATGACGACGGCGCAGCGCTTCGACGCGCTGTCCGACGCGCAAATCGACGAGCTGCCTCAGCTCCCGCTCGTCGTGGCCCGCTGCGCGCCCAGCACCAAAGTGCGCATGATTGAGGCGCTGCACCGCCGCGGCAAGTACGTCGCCATGACGGGCGACGGCGTCAACGACAGCCCCAGCCTGAAGCGCGCCGACATTGGCATCGCCATGGGCACCGGCTCCGACGTCGCCAAGGAGTCTTCCGACATTGTGCTCACAGACGACAACTTTGCGTCGATTCTCAACGCCATTGAGGAGGGCCGCCGCATCTTTGACAATATCCAGAAATTCCTCCTTCATGTTTTGGCGGCCAATCTCGGCTTTGTCATTTCCCTGCTCGTCGGTCTCTCCTTCAAGGACCGCCAAGGCGTGTCCGTGTTTCTGCTGTCCCCGGTCGAAATCCTCTGGATGCTTCTCGGTACCGGCGCATTCTCAGAGACTGGCTTGGGCTTTGAAAGGGCAGTGCCAGACATTCTGAATCGTCCTCCTCATAATGTGAGTTTCTCAGTCACTGAAAAGAAGGCAATGTAGAAAAGGGAAAAAAAAAAAAAAAAAGCGATCGCTAACCCCAATCTAGCTTAAATACGGCGTCTTTACTCCCGAATTCGTTCTCGACATGGTGATATACGGTATCCTCATGGCAGGCTGCGTTCTCGGCTCCTTCACCGTCGTCATCTTTGGCTTCGACAACGGAAACCTCGGCGTCGACTGCAATAACCGCTACTCGACCGCTTGCGACGAGGTGTTTCGCGCGCGCGCCACCTGCTACGCCACCATGACTTGGATCTTCTTGCTCTTTTCCTGGGAGCTCATTGACTTTCGCCGATCCATGTTCTACATGCCCAGGGGCATTGGCGCCTGGACAGGCCACCTCTGGAGCAACAAGTTTTTGTTCTTTTCGGTAACGGTTGTGTTTGCCATTGTTTTCCCGACAATTTATATTCCTGGGCTGAATCACGTCGTGTTTCTGCATACCGGCATCACTTGGGAGTGGGCAGTCGTCTTCATCTCGGTTGGTGTGTGGATGGCGGGCACCGAGTCTTGGAAGTGGATGAAGCGTGCCTACTTTCGTCGCACAGCGCCAAAGACGGAAACTTCTCCAGGTATTAGCGTGGTGTAGATTATAGACTGCCAGGAAACAAGGCAACTTTTGTTGTCGGGCTCAAGAGTATAGCCGGCTAAAATAGATGCGCGAATGGGATAGATAGTAACACCTCACAATTCTTCTCATGGACGCTCAGTCAACAACGTGACTTGAAGAGGCATATGACTGTACGCATTGAAGCCCTCGCATTGTCCCGAGATGTGCAATTCGTTGCAAAGTATGAGATGCCCAATCGCACTATGCATCGTGCTGGAGGCACTATCAAGTACCGGTGATTTCACTTCAGTCAACTAGCCTTGCACCTCACACAAGCAGGAAATTCATGTCTGGATCCTTCAGCGCCTGAAGCCAGCTACGAGAATCCGTTTCCTTGTCTGACCCCCAGATGACTGGCAAAGTCTCCATTGCTGTATAGAGAAAGCCCCATGGGCAGCTAACCACAAGGCGCTGCAGTCTATCCATGACCCACTGGCGTTGCTCGTCACCTGTTTCCTCCGCACCGACAATAAAAGTTGGCCACGTTGTCGCCTTGAAGTTGGGATCCTCGTCCGGAATACTCGCGAGATGTTCGTACAGTTCTCGACTTAGAGATTGGGAAAATTCGGGCCCAAGAGCGGCACCTACCGCTGGCACAGCCTGCAGAATGTAAAGGCAGGCCGCGAGACGGTGGGCAGAGCCGGCGTGGATGCGACTTTCGATTGGAATGCCGTGAAGGTACGATACTGTCCTGGCATCGTTTGCCCAAGCGACAATGTCAAAGCTTCGTGCTTGCTGCAACAACGCCAGCCCGACCGCTTCGATCTCGGCAGGCAATGCCGTCTCGTCTTGGTCTTGCAGATTGGAAAGTTGAGAAGCTCCGTGAAGAATTTGCAGGATGGCTGGTGGACAGCACAGGTAACTGTTGGCGGCAGCGCGATCAAGAATCGAAGGAATTCGCGACGCTTCAAACGACTTTGTCTGGAACTTCATGGGCATGAAAGCCGAGCCCAATATGAAGTAACTGCCATGTGTTAGGTGCGCGATTGCGCGATAGGTACATGAAAACTTACATGAAGCAGTCAGATAGCATATAGTTTCTCAAGGTATTATCCGTCGACGCTGACGGCTCAAGAAGTGACATGATTCTGCCAGCGCCTTCCAGGTGAGCTTTCCAGCCATGTTTTCCAGACTCTATGAGCTCAACATTGACAAAGAAAAGAGCCGCAGCCAGAGCAACGTCACCACCTATCGCATCAATGTTTTCAACAGCATCGCGCATAAGAAGTAGCGCTTTGTGCTTTGCCACCAATGCATGTTGCAAGGCTTTTTGGGAGGCATCATGTCGACTGGAAGCAATCATGCGATTCTCTTTTATTGTAGGCAAAGGCGCCTTCATGAGGTTAGACATGTGAGCGGCAGACGCTGCAACAATGATGTATTGTAGTAGAGGATGTGCTTTTGTGAGAGGTAGTAGGCTGCGAAATGGGTTTTCTGAGGGTACATCATGAGAGACCAAGTCCTTGCACACACGGTTCGTGACTGTTGGTTTTGTCAGTAAATGTGCATTCAATGATGGACAACTAAGTCGTCACATACAGTATGACAAGTAATAGCGATGAGACTCGCCGAGATCCTGATATAGAGGGTCAACGAGGATGTAGGGCGTCTTTAGCTCACACTCGAGTGAAGTCGCCCGGGAGCTGACAAGCTGCATCTGCTCGGGAGGGGTGTCAGGCGGCGGCGTTGATGGAGAATTGTGAGTTTCTGGTGAAGAAATTTCCGGCGTGTAGCCGACCTGTTTCGGTGAGTGGACAGGAGATGCGAACGATACCGACGACGCGGTCAGGACAGCACCGCCGGCAGGGACGGGCGCACTTGACGTGCGGCCTGCGAGCTTGCCCCGACTGGCCACTGCGCCGGTCCAGCGAAACAGTTTCCCGTATCCGAGGCATTCCTTTCCGGCGTTTATACACTTGTTGCAGTGTGGGTACGAGCGGTCGCATCTTAGCCGCTGCCGCCTGCAGTTGTGGCAGGGCTTTGCGGGAGTCCCAGCCTGATTCATCGGGATAACCGTTTGACGCCTGCGGCACGCGAGGTTCAGCGGTAATATTTAGTTACTGACGGCAGACGTGTTCAGAGGCGCGTTTAAGCGGAACATGTGTCACAGGGCTGAGCGACTCGATCCATGCCTTGGCAAGAAATTCCCCCGCGACATGTCCTCGAACCGCGATGGATGATGTGCCCGCTTGTGCTTGATAAGCGTAATGACGGCGTTGGGTAGATGGGCACTAGTCCCAAAGAGGCAGCCAAGACACAAGTCCAGCACCCGGAGCCGGAGCTAAGTAGGTACGTACCTTTCACGAGCCACCTCACTCTCGGGCCCCAGCCACATCACTAGCCACAATTGACTAATTGACTAAGCAATCGCCTCAGTCTCAAAGTTGAAGAGGCTTGCTTTCAAGTTTCCACACACTTTGGCCCTGCCCACCGCGCATCATCCTACATGTATCACATCGAGAGATTTCAAATAGACTGCCTCAGCATCCCCCAAGATTATTGTTTCAGATCTCTCGGGACGTCTGGCTGCGGCTCTCGTCGTCTACCGGACAGCGTCGCAGACCAAAAGGTGTTGCATCGCGTCAGTCGCACCAAGCAGTGGCAATTGCCGGCTTCCGCACACAAGGAGCCTCTCGGAGAGTGTTTCATCTTGGCATGCATTGTACGGATTAGTTGGCGAAGTTGGGCAGATGGCGCACGCAATCTTGACACCTCTCCACCGGGACCACGGCGTCGGCCCAGCCTTGCCGAGTATCTAGCTCGAGTCCGTTCTTCTGGCCGTCTTTTGAAACAGCCGGCAGAGCACTCAACACTGCGACACCGGACTCGGAGTCTTGCGCGTATTACACAAATACTGATTCTCCGGAAGTCTCGGAGATTCCAATCTATTACACACGCCCAGATGAGATGAACAGCGTAGTTTCACATTTCCCTGAACTCGGTGTTCGAGTGTCAATGGCCATTCATGCGTTGCTCTTTTCGGCAACCAAGCAGGGACAAGCAAGACGGCATCAACACCGAGAGTACACATTCCCACAGGGGACTCTGACGAGCATCGCTTAGTTGCCTCGAACGACGAAAATCATCGGCGACCGCCGCCTATAACAGAAACAGCACGATATGATGTGATTGCCGTATTATAAGCCGCGACCTATGTATTGAACTAGGATGTGCAAAGTCAAAAGCCGCACCCCTCCCCCGTCGCGCATAATCCTCACGAATAATACAGCCCCAAATAGGCCCAATATACCATCGAGTGCATAGCATTCATTATTCAGCACCTTGCGGCCCATGGACCAGCAAGAGCCTTGCCGCCTGCCTCTATTGGAAGAGCTCCCCAGTCTTGGCTTCCGCTGTGGCCCTTGTGGCTCTGAACACAGAGGACTTTTGCAAATGGGGCGTTGTTGACCTGCGACGTGCTTTCTTTTTCCCGTGTTCCAACGCTTTGACAGCAATTAGTTCATGATGACGGACGGGGTGCCTCGTGGCTGGAGAAGGTAATCAACACTGGACGAGCGCCCCCTCCCCGCCCGTATATCCCACATCGGACGAGTCTTGCTTGACCTGAACAGATCAGCGGAGACAAAGGGAAGAGAGGCGCACACCTTGATTTGTTCTCGACTCTTCTGCATGCAAGGTTACGTACGGGCTTGGCCCTACTTGGGCCGGGCTTGCGTCCTCTTCCTCTGCGATATGATGACTAGTTGGCCCGTCCTGCAAGGGGGGCATGGTAGCGAGGTGTCGAGCGCCCCTCAATCTATGACAAGCTAGTGAATAGGCGTGAGAGTATCAGTTCATGATATGTTACCGCATCCCGGCCTGCAATCCCTCTGTGCAGGACTTTTGACCTAGATGGCGTAGTGCATGGAATACGGGGGTCATGACTGCCTGCCCGGCGTCGTGCTGAACCTCCTTGCTGCTACATACAGTGATGATCTATGGAGTAGTGAGAGACTACCGGCATAGACGCTTTGGTAGTCCGTGTGCGTTGCATGTTGTTGTTGTTGTTGTTGTTGTTGTTGCAGTGCATGGCAATGAAGAGGCCTGCTGTACCAGTACGTGCCATGGTTGGCCCGGGGCAACAGTTCGTGTGCCGCGAGACTGGGGTGTACCCGTGTAGGTAACGTGGCAAAAGCTTCTAGGCAGCCGGTTCTACAATATCCCGCAACAAGTCTCTTGCGCTGCATGTCGCTCTCGTGCCTGGCGTGAGTATGTATGGCTTGGCAGGTGTTTTGTCGATAGTAAAGCAGCGCACTGAAGCCTGCAACTTGTTTCCGCGGCAGTGGGAAGAAAGTGACGAGATTATGTGTAATACGACTGATTTGATGTATCGTAAATAGTCTTTGCACTAGTCTTCGGTTTCTCACCGAAGACAAGCTTTACCACCTTTGTTGGCAGAATGGCTCTTGTCATCCGGGATACCTGGTCGAGCCATACCCAAGACCCCGTAAATGCTCTATACGTCAAACTGCGCGTATTGAACTTGCTCTCTTGAAGGTAACTAGCTGCTCGGCCAGCTTGCATGGGGTAACGCCGTCTACTGTTCTGCATCAGATCATCATCAAACTTGGCGGACAGTGGATAAACTCGCGCGGCCAAGAAGCCTAAATGGGACAGAGAGAAGAACACATGGACCTCCGCAATACCCGAACCTCCTTACATGAAATTGGTCATACCAATGGCCGTTCCCACTCCGGCATTGGGAGAGGTTACGCGTGGTATGGCCCCAATGCAAGGAAGACGAGAGCCAGCACATCAAGCAGCCTTGGCCACGATAGTTGGGTGCGCGAGACAAGAGGTGGCGCATATACGTGCTCTTTCCCTTGCCTTCCAAGACTTGTTTTGGGTAGGGCGTGCGTGCTCGTCTGAGAAATCACGGTGATTGTCAGCGCAAGTAATTTATTCCACGAGCCCGGCTGCAAGATCGCGCCGGGCCGATTTCAAAGGTCCTGGTGAAGCATGGTCTGCTTCCCCATGTACCGCTTTGCCAGAAGCCGCAATCCACGGCGGGATGGGGCTAGCAGCTCATGATCTGAGGCGAGCAAGGTTGAGTGCTTGCCGACGATGCCAATGGATGCAGGAGGGCAGGTGGATGTCCACCTGAGAACGCGGAAAGCACGCAGATAAATTGGAGATGTGATTTGAACAACCCCCTTCCCCCCGGAAATTAAATGCAGGAGTTGTAGAGTATGATTTAATCAATTTTCAGGTGAATCTAACAAAGTTTTAGGAAAGGAGGAGCCAAGTTTCTGGGAGTGAATTGGAAGGCGACCACAACAGGCGCGCCGCAGTGGTGTGCATGAGTAGCCTCCGCGTCTCGAGTTTTACAGCAGGCTTGGCAGGCGTGGAGAGTTGATCAATATTACAAGTCATATTATGAAGAGGAACTACGGATACGGATGCTGGAGCAATTAGGGTGCCAAGCGCCAGGATTGTATGCGGCAAAGAACATCAGTGGGCTCGAGATAATCGGGTTGAGACGGGCTGCGAGGGAAGCTTGTTTCGTCCAACAGCGTTCTTATCGTGAGCTCAATAGTTATTGTGAGAGGAAAAGTACGGGTGACACAGAGACGCTCCTCATCAAACATGGCTGACCAGATGGGTATTTGGGCCGAATTTCTCGAACCAGGTTCGTTTAACTGTCTTCTTCAGCACACGTGGAGCATGACATATAGCGCCAGGAACATATAGTCTCTTCGGAAGAGCGGATCCAGGCATGAAATGAATGAAAAGAGTAAACATGTATTTTTTATTACAAGGTAAGAAGCTGGCAGGCAAGCAGTGGGCCCGATATAAGAAGCTGATATGATGTTGGACGCGTTAGATTTGAGCGATCGGTTGTACATTGTGCCGAGAAGGGTATTGCTTGTCCGTCTGCGGAGTGCTGTCAGGGAGAGGCTGGGTTTATCTGTACAAGAAAGCGAAATGCGTCGTGTTTCATGTCAGAGAAACATGTCCAAGAGTGCAGATGAGGCACGAGGGGAAAGCCCTCGGTCTTGGACCTTGAGAGAACAAAGTGGCGTGAGGGGCGGCGTGATGTGCGCACAGCTAGGTAGCTGTCTTGGAGAATGGAGGCAGAGTCGGAGATTTTGTGATCGACCAAGTAGAAGCTTTGTATTATTTAGGGAGTCAAACCCGAGAGAAGATGCTACATTACACCGTGATAAACAAGCGATGGCTGTGTGTCGAGTGTTAGTTAATATGGACTGTTACAGGCACACCTGCTGGTGACTGAGACTGGTTAGTGTACCCAGACAGAAGGGGCTATTGGTACGGAGTACGGATTTATTATAAAGGGGACAAATTAGTCCAGGACAGGATGACAGAAATAAAAAATCGAGCCGATATCAAAATTATAATGGCAATTATAAAAACATGAGCCAAATAAGCAACGCGAGTAATAATGAAAATGATAATAATTATAATGATAAAATAATGATGATTATAATTATAATAATAATAATAATAATAATAATACGGATTAGTAGTAGTACAGAGTACCAGGCTGCGAATCATGTCTCAGCCCAACGGGCGCCGCTGCGAACAGCGCCCCGAATCGATGAACCAGTCAAAGCCGCAAACCGTTGGAACAAAGTGCGACAGCAGCTTAAAAGGCGCTAAAAAAAAAAAAAAAAAAAAAAAAAAAAAAAAAAAAAAAAAAAAAAAAAAAAAAAAAAAAAAAAAAAAAAAAAAAAAACATCAAGCTAGCGGGCCAATTCTCGAGGTCTCACTATTTACAGGGGCTACGGGGGTTTTGGGCGGGGATTTGCACCGCAGGATTACAGGCAAAGAGGCCACTGTATCCGTAACTCTGGGGGAGACAGCCGCTGCAACTTTTGCCTACAAGGCGCGAATCTGTAATCCGTACCTACACCTAGTCGGTCCAGGGTACCAAGGTAACTAAATTATTGCAAGGGCGTTGGTTGGAGGGTATTTATTTATTTATTTAGTGCTTGGGTGCCATGTGCAGCTCATCTCCACCCACCATAAGGGTCGGACAACTCGGGGTTTCTCAACCATTGCGTTGGTAAGACATGAAACGGAAAAAAAAAAGAAAAAAAGAAAAAATAAAAAGAAGAAGCAAAAAATAAAAGAATTAAATAATGAACTAAGAAAATAAAGAAAATAGAGAAAATAAAGAAAATGTCGCCCGTGGTGGAATGTTAGTTAACTAGTTAATCGCCCTAGTGCCAGTGCAATCGTGGGTTGGAACGAGCAGACAGAACGGTCCCGTCTGCATTTCTGGTCGCCGCACGGCCAAGAAAGGACATGGGCGACAACTGCAACAAGTTGCGTCGTTGTCCTTTGTTTCCTCATTCTGTCAAATTTGGGCCTGTCTCGGAACGTGCCATTGCTCTGCCAAGGGGTTGGGGAGGGGGCCTGTTGGACTTGGCCTCGCTCGAGGCTTTTGTGCCATTTCTTGGTATTTTGTGCCACTTGTTGGTAGTTATTCGAGATGCCTGCACTCGAGCGAGGAACGAATGCCTGACTGACTCGAAACAAAAGTATACGCATCAGTAAATAGGCTGCATGACCACTTGGCTAACTGCAATCTCCGTCCCCAATGTCAGGAGCTTGCATAGCCTGAAAGATGTAATACCTTTCAGCAATCGCTGTAATATAATACTTCGTATCAAGCAGATAGGGTCACATAGATAGGTGCCATCGATGCATACTACTAATGTGATGAGGTCTTCATGCCCCCCCCCCCCCGGCCTTTGATATTCTGGATGTTATTCGACAATGACATCACTCGCCGCAATGAATTCCTTTCTCGTCCTAGAAAGGATTGCATAGGCCGAATCTCATTGTCCGACCCCCCCGTAGCTCAATTCGCTATTCGTACCGAGTACGGATTATCAGTACACAAATAGCCAATTCGCTTAACAGCGAGCATCGCGAGTCACGCATCATCCCCGTCCATAACATGCTGTCGTACACCGACCCTGACCCTGACCCATGGCAACCAAGCAAAGTCGCGTGTCGGCCTTTCCACATTCTCCTTTTCCCCACGGAATTCCAGAAACAAAACCCCGATGCCTTTCGGTCGTGGAGGGTTCGTCCCGGCTCTCATCAGCGAAACCCGAAATTTGCGTGATACAGGACCTCGCCCAAATGACACATTCTTTTCCCTGCCGCCGCCTCCACGACGCGGTCCCCGGCTGATCCAAACTCTTTTGGGATGCTGCCGCCAAAGTAACTGCTTCTTCTTCTTCTTCTCTTCTTCTCTTCTTCTCTTCTTCTTCTTCTTCTTCTTCGGACCAATATGCCCCTGTGCTCCACGTCTTGTCCGGAAACTGCACACGGCATGGGGGTCCTTGCTGGTCCTTGTCACAGTCGACATAATCACAAGTGTCCTGCATGCTTGGAAAAGTCAATATATTTTCCGTCGCATGACGCTTCTGAATAGTCATGGATGACCCTTGTTCACTTTCTGTTTCGGATTCGACCCCGACTTGCAATGACAATCTTGATTGCCGTGTTTTCGCAGTGTCATGCACCAGATCAGGGCAGGCTCGGCTACCAGTACCTTGTGTGCTTGTTTGCTTGTCAATGTTGATGACAGTTTGATGACTCGGTCTGCCCAGCTCTTCTGGCAGGGTATTCCCTGTCGCTCATCTGTCACAAGCTCCGATTACCTTTGATGGCTACATTCCATTCCAACGTTGTGAATAATGTGAATTAGAGACGGCAGATGCTTCGGGACCAATATTTCAGATGAGATCTTTCCTATCCCACCAAATACGAGTTCAATCGTGATTACTTTGGTGGTTTTGAGTTATCACGACACGAAATTGTCAGCGCCCAAGACTGACCTCTATAAGTGATGGCCTCGTTTTTGGGACACGAGGGGCATCCGGCTAACAGAAACAATATCACAATGTCGAGTAACTAAAGCGAAGCAGTAAAGGTAAAACGATACCATGATAGCCGAGACCGTGATAGCCGAGACCAAGCATCTCGTGCACTTCCGTGCGTCACTGGCGTCGAGGATTCCGTGCTTGAGTCATTGGCATGCTCGGGAACTCAATCTGCAATCGCAATGCTTGCCCTCCAGGGCGATGCTCTAGTGGAAGCATGGAAAGTTGATTATGCGCATTAAGCTTTTTTGGAAAGATCTGACACCATACCGGCTTCTTGGTGGCCGCAGGGTCTAGCCAAGTAACTTGAAACGTGTTGCGTATTCTAGTTGATGTCACTACCAGCCACTCGTAAATGAAGCTTAAAGGATACATGTACGAAAGAAGAAGAAAAAAATGCACGGATAGCTAGCTGTGAGTTGACCAATTGTCGACCTAATTTGGTTACAAGATTCTTTCTTGTCTGCCCTAGTTCGGAATGTCTGCTCCTCAGTTGTGCCAGTCTATGTGCGCAGCTTTACACGATTTCGACAAACATTGTAACCAAGTCACCTTTGAAAAAGATGGAGACCATGTAGAAAGGATTGACGGGGGCGATCATGCCGGTGTCAGTGATTGATGATGGTTGATCAGCCATCACGTTGCCACTAAACCGAGCATCCCATGGCCAAGCCAAACGAGACGTACGTACTCGGTAGGCAGCGCAACAACAAGTCTGGTACATGTACTAACTAGTTATGTACGGATTAATTACAAAAAGACGAAACTGCGGGCTGGGGGGCTTGGGGGCGTGGGCTAGAGCTGTTTTCACATAGTTACTTTGGAGAAGCCGCAGCGTTGGAGATGCAACGTCGCGCCAACGGCCCGTCGCAAAATATTGCCGAGCCAGTAATAACAATAATGATTTCTCTTCAAGTACAGATTACTCCGTATGTGTACCAGTACGGAGTAATCCGTACAAACTTGGCTTTTGCGCCATCCCTGTCGCCCGCCTCTTTTGAGCCAAGCCTCTTTCCCCCACCCGAGATGGTTACTTTGTTGCTTTTCAAGTTGACTCTGAGACGGCCTGAGAAGTGAGAGCATCTGTCAATTCGCCCTTGTGCAAATCCTAAATAGCGCGTATGAAGAATGACAAAACAAAAATTGGTTGCGGTCGCGGGACTTTGACGAGCCGAAACCGGGTCAAAGCAACTCGTAGGGCGAGGGATAAGAGAAAAGAATAAAGAAAGAAAGAAAAAATAAAAAATAAAAAATAAAAGAGAGAGAGAGAGAGAGAGTCGCAATACGTTGGCCGCCGCAGGAGACAAAGGGAAAAGGGGGGCCGCTCCCACTTGCGGAGGGTTTTCCTGCAAGCAGAGGAAAGAGGGTTGGAGGGTTGGAGAGGGAGAGCTAGTGGTTCGGAGCATTACCTTGCATGGATCTGCTACTCTAATGGCTTTTCACAGGCAAAAGCTGATCTGCTTTAAAAAAAAAAAAATGACAATTATACTCCGACTCGAAGATCGTCTCAAGTTCTGTTACCAGGGGCCACAGGGTCCCACCCGCAAAGGCCAGTGTGTGCTCTCGGGTTAGTTGCTATCTGGACAATGGCCTTGCCGCAAAGAAAGGAAAAAAAAAATAAATAAAAATAAATAAAAATAAAAAAACAAAGAAGGGAGAATCTTGCTTTGCTGCATGAGCAAACTATCCAAGACGAGACGACAACGGCCGCCAACACGACTGCTTCCGGTGTCGAGTTGGTTACAGTTGACAAGCTTCCGCGTTGGCATCTGTTCCGGGACAAGGAAAAAAAGAGAAAAAAGGAAAAAAAAAAGGAAAAAAAAAAAAGTTACAGGGCACATTTTCCAATTCTGCGAGTATTTAATGTGTAATGTTGTACAGAGTAGATAGCCTGGGGTTCTTGTGGTGGCGGCCAAGTAGAATAGGCTGGCGACCCCATAGTACATTAGTGCCTAGGTAGCTAGCGCCCGCGCAGGCTGTGTGTACTGTGTACCTATTTACTGTACGGATTACATGTCAAAGATTAGTTGGTAGGCCGACGTTGATCGCTCTTGATGTAATCTGTCTGTACTCTGTAATCTGAGAGATGTACTCCGTAATAATAAATTTATTAATCCGTAAACAAAACCGCGCCTAGCTGATTTGGACTGGGGCCCGAGCCCGTGTGGCTTGCTATAGCTGACAGGTATTGGGGCAAGGGCTCCGGCCGCTGTCAAAAGGGAAGCCCACTATCGGTAACCGGTAATCCGTACAGATTACCTCTGTAGAGCGCAATCAACGAGCTCCTCCTGTTGCCAGTCCAGTAA
This sequence comes from Beauveria asiatica, assembly GCA_038367545.1. Lineage (NCBI taxonomy): Eukaryota > Fungi > Ascomycota > Sordariomycetes > Hypocreales > Cordycipitaceae > Beauveria > Beauveria asiatica. The sequence goes on along the minus strand of JAAHCF010000172.1, from coordinate 2,344 downwards.
ATCAATATAGGTAACTTGTTACACCCACTGTAATCCGTAGGTTAGTACTCCGTAACTAGTAAATAAATTTACAGGGTAGAGCGCAATCGCCCCATTTCGTAATGGATGAGCCCACAAGCAGGCCCTGCCATCAGTGCCATGCACTCCATGCAAAGAGCTCTTGGCCCACCCAGCGATCCGCGATGGCTTGCGCTGTCATCCACACACACCACCATCCCCCGTGGTGTCAATCCGCGGTGGCGCTGCCTTGCCTTTTTTTTTTTTCCCTTTAATTCTTTTTTATTATTTTTGCTTCCACACCCCCCCCTTCCCAGCCAGATCCACAGACAGGCCGTTATGGCGAGTCCCCTGTTGGTGCAACCGCATGGCGCTTCGTTAGCGCCACACCCTCGAGTCACTCTCAGCAAGCAAGCAAGCAAGCAAAAACTGCACCACAACTCACCATTGCCAAGTGTTCGATCAATGGAGACGCCACTGGGGCTCTTTTGCCATGGAGGCGTTTACCCATATAAACGCCAATATGGATACCTTTTTTGCTTGTATTGCCACAGAAAACGGCCAGACGCCCCCCCCCCCCCCTCCTCCTCCTTCTCATTTCTTCGTCACAAGTCGGTTTGGGTTCCTTCCAATCAACCAAGTACTGGTAATAAACCTCTCAAGTCAGCACGCAGGGATCGGAAACCATACAAGCACCACAGTCATTTTGCCTACTTTCAATTGCAAGGTCTCACAGATCACTCGGTGGATAAACCCTCCCGATCTGATATACGACGGCTCCCCACACACAGTCCTCTTGACGACCCGACCAAGGCTGTTCTCTGCAGTACGCCCCGTCATATTTATACCACCCTTACCCCCCCCATCTCGAAAAGAAGGATACATAAATAGTCTAGTTCCAACTCGGCCACTTTCTTCTACACCACCCGAGACAGTATCCACGATATCAATACTGCCTCTGCCCTTTGTCCATACAAGTTGCATCTGGTCCTCTGAGCTACACAAGACAGCTTCCCCTCCTTTTCATCTATACATTTTTGGCCAAGAACCGTGTATAAAAAGGGACCCAATTCAAAGCAAACGACCAAAAGCCAGTGCAACAAGTGCAACGACACAGTCAACCATGGCAATTCCCCTCGCCTACGCCCCGACGACAAGCAACCAATTGTGTAACCGACCCCCGCAACCCCCCCCTTCGCCCCCGATGGACGACTCTCGTTGCTCTCTCCCTTCCATCTCCAACTTGCTGGGTCTCGCGGACGCTGGCTCGCCCACGACAGACCCATCACCAACATCATATCGAGGATCTCCTCAATCAGAAGGTAACAAGACTCGACAAACGCAGTCCGACTACCATGAATCAAAAGCTAACTGAACCCCCCCCAGCCCTTCCATTCTCACATGGGCGAAGCAGACGAGAATCTGGCGGTCTTGGAAGCCGTCCGAGCTCCAGACACTCGGGAGCGTTCCAGCATCGCCGTGGCCTTCCGCCTACGCCGCCCCTCAGCACAGATCACACATATGACAACTACAACTCGCCATCGAGCCAAAAAAGAGGTCACTTTCCGTTTGATTCGAGCTCATGTCATGGCATCCACGAGACGACACCTCCTCTTGAGCCCGAAACCAGACAGCAACTACACGGCCCGTCGCGGGCACCACGTCTGTCGATTCCCGTGCCGCCACAGCGCTTTGCTCACACACAATCAATGCCGCAACAAGCAGCGCCCAACTACTACAACGGGCCTGTTCATCATTCCATGGTGCTCGCCCCGGGACAGGCTGTTCCTCACTACGGACAGCAGCAGCAGCAGCAGCAGCCACTGCCGCACGCTTTCCCTCCTCAGTCGGTGCCCGAGAGCCAACAATTGTGGCAGCACCACCATTACCTACACCCGTCCCAGAACAGCGTCTACCCACAAAGTCAGGACAAGTACCTTTGCCCGACTTGCAACAAGGCCTTTAGTCGGCCGAGCAGTCTGCGAATCCACAGCCACTCGCACACGGGCGAGAAGCCCTACAAGTGCGCGCATCCGGGATGCGGGAAAGCATTTAGTGTGCGCAGCAACATGAAGCGTCACGAACGAGGCTGCCACTCTGCCAGCGTCATGGGAGGCCGGCCGATGGTCTAGGATGGGAGACGAAACTACTCTACGAATATGCAGCACGATAGGACATGCATGGTCTGTATCATCAAGGCACGGGTGTGGGTAGACCGTGCGTGGGTCAGATGGCCCAAAGGAGGGGACATGCACAGACATTACTCGATTTCTTTTTTTTTTCTTTTTTTTTCTTTTTTTTTTTTTTTTTTTTTATTTTTTTTTTTTTTTTTTTGTTTTTGGTTTTT